>OVBA01000040.1:5360-129291 GCA_900406435.1 Lepidium aucheri | reverse complement strand
AATTAACGACGGGGTAAAACAGGCTGGTCAACAAAAACTTAGAGGTTTATTTTGAAAGTCAACGAAAAGTTACGTAATTGTTTTGGAGCCATGTGAATTGAGAGTTTATTCTATCCACTTTTGTAAGTTGAGGGTTTATTTGACTTTTTTCCCATATAAATATTAGCAGAAGAAAGATCCATTTGAAGTTTGTTTGCACTTTCTCTTTCACACAATCTCTTAAATAATGATAAAGAGTATCGTAAATGGATCAAAGTAAGTAACAACATGCAGTTTCACGACCAATCTTAAGGTACTTTATTTCTTGTTTTTGCTTTCTCTATTACCAAATTTGATGTTGTTTTTGTGTCATATGTGTTAATATCTAGCTTCCATATTGTACAATACCAAACATACAATTGTTTTATTCTCGTTCTATATAGACTTCCACTTAAAAATTTGTATGTTTTCACAACAAAGATTCTTTCTTGTTTGATTATATATATATATATATATAGTTCAATGTTTTGATATTTTACTAATGTTGCAGTTTGTGTTGTTTGTTTGTATGATTATTATGCAGATATTGTCTTCTCTTAGATCTCTCTGCTTTTTTCTATCACTCCACAATCGATCTTCCTATGGCCAGGTCAAGTCTTATCTTTCTTTCTTTCTTTTTTTAAAAAAAACATTTTTAAGAAGTTTTTGATATTTAAATTAAACTTTTTCTAAAAAAATTGTTTGCAAAACCATTGAGAAACCTTATGATTTTTACACTAATTTGCGAGACGATGTAGAGATGAGTCAGATTTTGGATCCCGTCATTTGATCGTTAGCGATTTCAATAGTTTGACTTGTTTCTTTTCCGTTTTTATGTAGATTACGTGTTTAATGATTAAATTCTTTGATGAGTTTTTAAAACTTTGAGGCTGAAAGTTTACATAATGATATGAAACTAGATCGGATTTTGAATCCAGTCATTTGACTTAGTCATTTGATCGTTAGCAATTTCATAAGTTCGATAATTTTTTCATTTTTGTTATTGTAGATTTAGGTTTCGGTTTTTTACACAATTTGCATCATGTTTTGAAAACTAAATGGATTTTAAATTCAATCATTTGATTAATCATTTGATCGTTAGCAATTTTAAATTTCCGACTTGTTTTCTCAATGTATGTAGATTGTTGTAGCATTCAATTTTTTTAGAATTCTTTTATTTTAAATATTGAAAATTCTTTTTTTTTTTAAGATTCAAACTATAATTTTTTCCAGATGATTTTTTTGTCTACAAAATCTAATCTTATCTTTATAACAAATTTTATGTTAGGATTGGTGGTACTTCTAATGATCGGAGTTTCCTCCAAAGCAACAACATTGTTTAATATTTACTTTTTAGCATACGTTTGTTGTCATAAACTATATTTTTTATGTTAAAGATTTTACAAATTATATTTGTATATATTTTGGACCTTGTGAGTTGATTTGAAATTGTACTGATTATTTCGAAATTAATTTATCATTCGATAGTATATTAAATATTTTGTGTCTAAACAGATGACGTGGTTGCACAACGTCAGAATGACACTCAAGCGATTTTCTTTTTAAAAATGTTTTCTCAATTAATATTTTTTTTCTTGTCGATCTCAATTAATATAAAAAGAATACAAAAAACATTTAGTATTTCAAAATCATATAAACTTTTGTGGAAATTCAGTAAGTTTTATTAGAGATTTGGACATCTCTTTCAACGAATATATATCAGAGATGTCAACAACAATAAAGTCGTGGGTTGACTTCATATATCTTATTACAAAAAAATAATCACAAGTGACATTTTTATATGATTTTTTAAAATAATAATATAAATCCTCTAATTAAAAGTTTTCGAATATATTCAAATCTAAATGTAAATTTGGTTATTTTGTAAACATAGTTTTGTCAACAAGAATCAATAAAATTCATCGATAACTCAAATTTCTCAAAATCATATTTAACTAATCACACCAAATAGATTTTTCTAGAATAAAATGTTATAAAAAATTTAATTTCACTAACCAACCTTTTTTGTATTATATTAGAAATTAATCAACTGTCACAAATATTTACAATACTTTAACCAAAAAAACACCCACATCGCCAAGAATATTTCAATTTTTTCTTTTACAATAATTAAAACATTTATTAAAAAAAAAAACTCAACAAAAACTAATCAAATAAATCTCACATGATTGTGCAACTTTGTGGCTCATCACGATAATGTTCATAAACAACAGTCGAAGGATATGGTGGATTTACCATATGATAATGGTTTTGTCTCATTGCTCTACAAAATCCACAAAAACCTGAATTTGGTATCTCACACATACATCTTCTCGCCGGAGGCATCTCGTTGTACTGAGACTGCTGTTGCGGTGGCTGTGGCGGTGGTGGTGCAGCCTGAACGGTGATGATACTTGTTTGACAAACTTTCTTCTTAAGCTCACGTGTTAACTCTGCTAAATCAATCCCTTCTCCTAATAAAACTAACTGATCGTTTTGTCCCTGAATCGAGACCGATCTCACACCTGTGCACGTAAACAACACAAAGTCATGACCTAACTTGCCTCACAAGCAAGTTTTTATCTCATGAAGTTATTTTAGGGAATATTATTCATAAATCGGAAGCTAGAAAGGATCCGACTAATATAAGATATAAGTCTCTCTCTACTCATTGTTAATTGTTTTGAGTTAGAGTCTATAATCTAATATGATATTGTAGTCCACGATCTAAACAATCCAATCTGATCTGACCCCAAGCTGGTTCAGTTATCAATAATCCAGAGCTAAAATTAGTGTTGTTGATATATCCCAAATTAAAAACATAGTTAAAGAGTCATAATCTTGAGGAGCGTAGTTAGAAATATTATCTCACATCGGAAGGTAACTAATATAAGATATTTGTCTATACATTTATTGTTAATTGGTTTTGAGTTAGAATGGATCAGAGAAGCTTACCGGATGCAGAAGCTGCTAGTTTCATAGCTTTCTTCCTCGTTTTCTCACTTTCACTCATATCCATCTTCAGAACAATTCGTTGCTGAATAAAGAATCATAACCAAACATATGTGTAAGGTTCGTGTTTTGTAAGAAATTATAGTTTTTACTCAATATTAACGATACTTACCTTTGCCATATTGTCGGAAAATAATCACCAGAGAGGATATTCCGAATTTACCAATTAGATTTGATTGGAATCAAAGCGACCAGTGTGTTTATTTATATACACGACAATGATCATTCAATCTTACAGGTTAAGTGCATAAGTTTAATAATAATTAATATGATTTTTGAATATTTAAAGTCTAAGAAGTTGAGGAAATGTGTATATTAAGAAAGACTCAGTCAATAAGCATATTCTTTGAAATTTAACAGTTTTTCTTTCTTATTATTATTACTATCAATTTCCATGAAGTTTACTTATTTGATTTGATTATAAGTTGAAATTGAAGGTCTTCTTCTGTTTGGATAGTGATTGTCACCTTCTTCACCAAGCTTTACGTGTTTGTATAAGTCTACAAGAAATCATAAAAATCATATTTAAGTTATTATAAATATATAGTTTATTTTCTATATTTTTTCTTTTGATTATATTGTTACGTAATGTATAAGGAAAAATATGCGTCCTATCAAACCTTCTGGTCCAGTTAGTGTCTTAGAGAGGAATGAATGATCAGCAAACAAAGTGAGAAAGATAATTATCTTCAAAAGACAATGCAAGTCTTAAGACTCGCAAGTATTTCTGCTACACATATTCTCCAAAAACTATATATACACACAAAATTACACCAAAGTAGCATCTACATATCAAGATCATAGCAGTTTCGAGTTGTTAGTATTTAGCTTACTGGCATTGAAATGTTCTTGACGATGATGATTTGTTTGAAATGGAAAGTTCACTTATTGGGCCTTGGTTCTTCACTTTGTTTAGTCAAGCCCATAACTCAGTGGCTTCTGCTGCTCTGTTTCAGTGGCTTCTGCTAATTGTAATTCCCTACTTGCTGAACTATTTGGTTTGACTTGAAGTCAGAGTTGTGGTCTTACCAAAACAAAGTAAAAGAGTAACTTGTCTCTTACCAAACCTTGTCACTTCGCATAGGGTCTTAGGTGTAACAAGAGAGTTACAAACTAGAAATTCATGGATATAGAGATTTATATCACTATTTAAGACAAATTTATATAGCTACCATGATAGTTTTGAGCTGTCACTAAATCAAGCTAGAAACACAGAAAAGAACACAGAACACTAAAGCTTTGTTAGCGAGTCCAAGTTTCAATCACCTTGCTTCCCCATCATCCTCACAAAGTTCCTCAGAGAAGTTTGGAGATGAGTCACCTGAAAAATCTGCGGAGTCTTCACGCAGCAGTCGGTGTTCTTTTGCTTCTCTCGATCTCACTTCTTCTGCATAAAGCTCCTTAGAGCTGCGAGAGAATCTGAACTTGAAAGTACTGCACTTTCCCAAGGGGAAAGGTCTGTCACATCTAGACCCATCTCCTCTCTTATTCTCATAACCAGGATATTCGCTCTTCTTGAACTCCACACATTCACTCAACACAAGAAAGCATCTACTTGCGAGCTCCTCGAGATTCCAGTGACAAAAGGGTGTTGTGTTCTTATGAGACATGAACTTCTCCATCAACCCTTAGCATACGGCTTGCACCATGGAAAAATCCAGACACCAATTGTCTATGCTTCCTACAGACAAAGAAAATGTAATAAATCTTTCCCCAATGTTGCAGCATCTTGTCCATACATACAACTGCAAGAAGAAAGCATCTGTAAAGCCAAAACGTTGAACTAACCGTATAAGATAGGAATCAGACTCTTTGCCATGGAAACCGGCGTGTGGGAAGTTAAAGATGACAGGATCAAATTTTCTAGAACGGAGATCAGGATCCAAGTGCAATGTGGTTGCATCAACTCCATGTAAAACCATTGCTCCACGTCTCTTCAAAGTTTCAAGGTTTGATCTTGCATTCTCGTACTTTCTAACCACATCATCTACTTCAATTACCACAGAAGACATAAAACAACCAGTGGAATCTTATAACAGATATTATAAGCTATAAACAAAGATGGTCAAAAAGAACAATACAAAGAAATAGCCGATAGGTTGTAGTCCACTGATATCTCTTGTGCAAAGGTAATTGGAGAACATGGATTCAAGTCTTTTGGAAGGGAAAAATGCAGAGACCAGATATAAGGATGAAAGTCTCAAGATGTAAAGCCGTAGAACCTCAAATATGATTTCCACACAGAATTTGAAGCACTACTTCTAGTTTAATCCGCTCTAGACTTGCTTAAACTATGCAGAATTCCCACTTGAAGATATCTAACATGATATGAAACTCCTGACCAGCTTTCATGTGCGTAGAACTACTCGAATTCACCTGGAATACCCTTGATGCAAAGAACTCAAAAATGAATTAGTCAGCAGATGCGTCATTAGCAAATTTGATGTTCTTTATGTTAAAAGTAAGATAAAACCCCTAAAAGTCCACCATAGAAAACCTCTAATAACTCTAACAATGTAAGCAGACAAAGTTTTACCATAGGAATCGAGAGAGGAAGCGTATATATTGGAAGCAGAGCCGAAGCAAGTGGCTAAGCTGCTAGAGAATGAAAAATCTCCTTCGCCAACCAGAAGTATCTGATGTTTGGATGAATAGTGTTTGACCCATACTTCTTCATCATCAACTATCTCTCTGTTTTGCTCCAATAGATTATGGAATATCTCTCTCTTTCTCTCAAGCTCCAAGAGATCAGTGGGTATCTTTCTCAGAATCTCCATAAGACCATCGCGTATCTTTCTGTCAAAGTCCAAGAAACCATCGTCATGCTCCGAGAGACCATTGAGTATATCTCTCTCAAGCTGCAAGGAATCATCGACTATCTCTCTCACAAGCTCCAAGAGATCATCGAGCTCCACGAGCTTCCTTGTTACCATTGTAGTGATCAATATGATGATATCTTAGAGGAAATGACTTTTAACCTTGTGGCATCTTTCTCCAACAGTCCCTTGTTTTAAGGGAACAATATTTTGAACCTTTTTCTTTTCAAATTCGAAGGAAAGTAACCATATTTGAGCTAAATTCTGCTACTTTTAGTGTCAACTCATTCAATTTTGAGATGGTCTTACCTACAAAAGAAGTGAAAACTGAGTTGACTTGGTTTAAGACCATAAAGTATATCTTTGTTGCTAGGAAGGGGACACAGATAATTTAAAATGGTGTTTGCTTTAGCGACAAGAAAACGCAAATCCCATTGATGACTAAGAACATTCTGAATCTCAATGAATGGGGCACTTCAAGCAGAAAAGACTGAAACACATGATCAGTGATTTAACTGTCAACTAAAAGCTTAATCCAAAGGAACAAAAAAGATGACAAATAGAGCCTAGATCATGTCATTAAGCTATGAACAGTAGTCTCTTTGAATTCTACAAACCCAGAAGTCAAACTGAACTCAAAGCAAGTGTCTTGGCTCGTACACTTACAGTCCAAACACAAACACACAAATCCAGATTCAACTGTATGTCAAGATTTGGTTTTGAATCCCAAAGACTCGAAATGCAATGAGATCCAACGCAAAGCTTAGTTATGGAAAAAAAATCACTCCTTATGATTGAAAAGAGTTGGTTTCGACAACAAATTAAGCTCCAATAAGCATCAAAGCCACAGAGTTTTATTCATCGAGAAATATAAGAAGAAGACACAGTAATCAGCATGGATATACTAGCCTTTTGGAGGAGACTCAGACGGCGTCTTAGAGACAATAGAAAGTGCGTGTAATCCACTATCCAGCTCTTCACGGAGCAAATCATAGACAAGCCTATGCCTCTTTACTAGATTCATTCCTTCGAATCCATTGGAAACGATCTTTACATTGAAATGCGTTTCTCCATCAGTTCTACCTTTCATCCCAGCGTGACCTGCGTGCTGATAAGAAACATCCTCGATCACTAACTCCACTGGTTCGAGCTCCTTCTGAAGCTTCTCCCTCATCCTGCTCGCCCGATTATCAATTGCCCCTGAATCCGACCCGGTTTTCTCAACGCTGCTCATCGCTACGAATCTTGACCCAGTTCCAGCTGAATTCGACTCAGAAATGAAGAATTTAGCTGCGGAGATAGAGAATCTCGGTGAATTTGCCGGTGATTTTAGGGTTTGAGGTCGGTGGAATCCTGACACGAGTAACCTAACTGAAGATGAAAACATGGCCTCTCTGTTGAATCCACATGAAACGCCGTCGTTTTGTCGAATACACCTTTAGTTGTGATAATACAAAAATGGCACAACCTTTCAATTAGATCAGAACACTCAGAAGGGTAGAATCGTAATTACCAATAAACCACTTCCCGGTTTTCGTAAAAACTCGTCTCCGCCGCTGCATCATTCTTTCTGCTCTCTCTCGCCGCATATATAAACGTTATTATATAAATTCGTACATATTTATATAATATATATACACATTCATATAGCTCAGTTTTTGTCTGTGACTTGCATCGAGTTTATCAGGCAATGCTCGTGTCTTTCTTTGTTTATGTTTCGAATCTTATTTATTGAGAACTAGAAAGCTCTTTTGTAGCTAATCGNAAGAAATGTGTGTCACGTTAATGGCAGTTGTGGAATCTAATATAACTAAAAAAAGTAGTGTTCTTTTTTTGCTTGATCATGATTTGTGTTGAAATGGGTTTGAAGTATTCTTATTGGTTGCTTTGTTTGTGTGAAGAAATGTGTGTCACGTTAATGGCAGTTGTGGAATCTAATATAACTAAAAAAAGTAGTGTTCTTTTTTTGCTTGATCATGATTTGTGTTGAAATGGGTTTGAAGTATTCTTATTGGTTGCTTTGTTTGTGTGAAGAAATGTGTGTCACGTTAATGAAGCAAACAAAGTAGTGTTCTTTTTTCGTTCTTAGATGGTTACAACAAAAAGTTGATAGCTTTGTTTTCCTTACTGGTGTTTTCATGTGATGTAGGAATGGCTTCAAAATTGACAGTTGATGTAATTGAGACATCATCAAAAGTTCATTTCTCAGGACTTCATCAAATGGATGGTTTGAAGTCAATTAGATCAGAGCAAAAGGTTGAGGAAGAAGAACATGGGCAACCTTTTGTAATTGGTGAGAGATGCCAAGGATTTTTGATTTTAAAGATGGTTATAATCGGAAATGTTAATAGGATGTTGTTTTCAGGAGTTGCTGGAGGAGCAGCATCAGGGAAAACTACTGTCTGCGATATGATTATGCAGCAACTGCATGATCAGAGAGCCGTTGTTGTCAATCAGGTGATTCTTCTACTCAATATGTGATCAATATCGATTGTGATTGTAAGTGGTTGTAAGTCGATATATATAGAATGCATTGAGGTTGATCTTTGTTTACAGGATTCTTTCTACCATAATGTAAATGAAGAGGAGATTGCAAGAGTTCATGATTACAATTTTGATCATCCTGGTTAGTACAGACTGTTTTGTGTTGCTTAGCCTTTTGAATCTCTGAATTATCTGTCTTATACTTGCTTGTAAATATGCATGTTGCTCGTTTTCTTGTAGATGCTTTTGATACCGAGCAATTATTATCTTCCTTGGATAAGTTAAGAAAAGGACAAGCAGTAGATATTCCTAACTACGACTTCAAAAGTTACAAGAACAATGTTTTTCCACGAAGAAGGGTAAGGAGCTTCATAGAATCTTACTTTCTTGTCGTAGATGTGTGCTTCGTTTATATGCTTCTTTTTCAAAGCACATAAACCTGTTCATCATTGCCTATCTTAGGATCATGCGTATACTTATATATCTCTGTTTATATCATATTTGCAGGTGAATCCTTGTGATGTTATAATTTTGGAAGGAATACTTATTTTCCATGACCCACGGGTGCGAGATTTGATGAACCTGAAGATATTTGTAGATGCAGGTCTCAGACCTGCTATACTTATCTATCTAATAAATCTGTTGCATATATGAGAGGCTGATCTTGTGCATTGCTTGTAACAATTATATATACTCATGATGGTAATAAATTGGTTTCTTATTCTAAATCATGGTTGTTATCTATGCAGATGCTGATGTGCGGTTAGCAAGACGGATTAAACGTGATACAGTTGAGAAGGGAAGAGATATTGCAACTGTTCTTGACCAAGTATGTGTGGCTGTATAGTGTTGTTTTGAAAAGAATTCTTTAATGTTGAGTTTTTTCACTCACTATTCTTTATGTTTGATTTGTGTAACTTTTATACAGTACTCAAAGTTTGTGAAGCCAGCATTTGAGGATTTCATACTACCAACAAAGAAATACGCAGATATAATAATCCCCAGAGGTGGTGACAATCATGTTGCTATTGATTTGATTGTGCAACATATCCACACGAAGCTCGGTCAACATGATCTCTGTAAAATATATCCAAATCTTTATGTTATTCAATCAACTTTTCAGGTTTTACGTATTCTCCTTTCACCATCTACTCTGCAAAAATCATTTTTGTTTAGTGTTCCAAAAGACTGATTAGCCGTTAATTGTAGATACATGGGATGCACACTCTAATCCGGGACTCTAAAACAACAAAGCATGACTTCATCTTCTACTCAGATCGGTTGATTCGTTTGGTGGGTGCAGAATTTATTTTCTGCTTCGTGTTATTTCACCATGGCTCTAATAATGTCCTCTCGTCAGGTCGTTGAGCATGGCCTCGGGCACCTTCCCTTTACAGAAAAGCAAGTGGTCACTCCCACAGGTAAGCTAATGAAAAACATTATATATTTACTGCAATCCTGCAGCACAAATCTTTAATCAGAGTAACATCATTATGACATGTTAAAATTTTGTGTTTTCCATCATTTTAGGATCGGTGTATTCGGGTGTGGACTTCTGTAAGAGGCTGTGTGGTGTCTCAGTTATCAGAAGGTAAAGAAACCAGCTCAAACACTCAAGACACTGATAACTGTCGTGAAGACCATGTAAATGATTCTGTCTTTGAACGCTTACAATTTTAATGCAGCGGTGAGAGTATGGAGAACGCTCTTAGAGCATGTTGCAAAGGCATCAAAATTGGGAAGATTCTGATTCATAGAGAAGGCGACAACGGTCAACAGGTTTGTACTTGTTAGTGTTGTTTGAACTGTTCATCACTTCTGCTAACTAATTTCTGGCAACAAATGGCACCCACCAGCTTATCTACGAGAAGCTACCGACGGACATTTCGGAAAGGCATGTGCTTTTGCTAGACCCAATTCTCGGGACAGGTCTGACTGATTGTTCTGTTAACTCATTACTGATGATCAAAAGATAAAGAGATGGAAAGATAATAAGAGGCTAAGAGCATTGTTTTGTGTTCAGGAAACTCGGCAGTGCAAGCGATAAAACTGCTCATAAGTAAAGGCGTGCCTGAACCCAACATCATATTTCTGAATCTCATATCGGTAAGTTGAAAAGCAAAAACATATATTGTTTCTTCTCTGCATAGTCTAAAAGTCTGAGTACTGTTGTCTGGTTCAGGCACCTCAAGGAGTACATGTTGTGTGCAAAAAGTTCCCAAGGATAAAGATTGTGACTTCTGAGATTGAGCTCGGTTTAAACGAAGAGTTCCGAGTAGTTCCTGGAATGGGAGAATTTGGAGACCGATATTTTGGAACAGATGATGAGTGAGTGAGCTTTTGTGTGTCCCTTGTCTCATCGAAAATTTTGAAACGCTGGATTGATATTTGTTTCAACTCTCATACGGATATTAAACTCGGATTCAGAGACTTATGTAATCATATGTATACTTGAACAAATCTCCAAGTCGGTTGATATTACATGAAGAGTCAGTGTGAAACATAGTCACAGTTTTGTGGCCCAAAGATGTGTCTCTCTTAATAGTTTCGTTGGCAAAAAAAAGTCTTTTTGAAAAGGCCAAAAAAGAGAATTTTATTAAAGGTTCTGATTTGATTACAATTACAATCACAATTAGAAGAAGTAGAGAGAATATAGTGTGGCGCTTCGTTTCCAATTTCAATTTTCTCTTTCTCTCTCCTCCCGCTTCGCTTCTCTTCTCCAACCATGAGCTCCAATGGCGGCGACTCCTCTAGGGTTACGATTTCTCCCCATCTCCGTAAAACCCTTCACAGTATCAGAGAGATTACTGGCAAACAGCACTCTGACGAAGATATCCTCTCTGTTTACAATGATTCTTTCAATGATCCTTACGAGACTGCCCAAAAGCTCCTCTTTTTAGGTACTCTACTAACTCTTCATCATCATTTCTTTCTCTCTCCCTTATTTTATGGTTTTCTATCTTCATCGCCTTTTTGGGTTTGGTCTTTCTTTACTCTCCTTCGATTTTAATAGGGTTTTTTTGTTTCTGTTCTTGAAGATCATCTCATCTGCTTATGCTGTTTGTGTTTTGAGTTTCTCTTTGTGAATATTCCATCTTTGTTGGTTTGGAACATTTAGATTTTATTCCTCATCGTTGGGTGAATTCAAGGTTTCTAGTGGGCATCATTTGGGTTCTAAAATATCGATTTCTTATGTCCTCTGTTTCTATATGTTAACAAGAGTTTGAGATTTTGCCTTGCATTGAATATTACATGCAGCATTTTATAAGTTGTCTTCTCATTATAGTCTTGAAGGTTCCTTATAATAACCCATATTCTTCATATACACTGTAAATTTTGTAACATTGCAGATACATTTCACGAGGTGAGAAGTAAGAAGGAGAAAAGGAAGGAGGCAAGTGTTCTTCTTTTGTTATGAATCCCTTATCTGTTGATTTTTTTGGTCATTAGTCGTTTGTATTCAATTAAGTTTTGTCTTTAGATTCAACAGGTGCAGAGTTTTGTGAATTTACTTAGCAATTCTTATACCAACGTGCATCACTTGTTCTTGTAACTTACATTATCTCATATCATCACTGTCTGCAGAATATAGTGCCACTTACTCAAGCAAGCGGCAGAAGTACTCGGAGGAACTTTGCTTCAAGTAACACTAATCAAGGTAATTCTTATCAAAATGTTTGTTTGTTTTTTGTTTCCTTTTAGTATTGAAACAACAATTGCCGTGCTCTTCTCTGTTTTAAGCTCTTTGTTGACATTCCGGTCCAGGTAATGGAAGAAGTGCATCTTTTAAAAGGGAAAGTGGAGCTAATCATGTAATAGGAGTTTCTAATAATGCTGTGCCTACCACGAACAAAGCAACACACATCAATGGTGCAAGACGGTAATTTGACATATCTTTTTGTGTCACTATGATTAAGTATCATTTTGTTTTTCTCCTATCAAGTTGCTAAATATTCTAGTACACGTTTTGCAGGGTTTCTGGTCCCACCAGTCTTCCGTGTGAGGTCAGCGATCATAATGTTCAAGATGATCCTTCTTTGATTTCTGCTTCTCGTTGTAGTAACCAATCAGATCAAGGTATATTCTTCTCTGATGTAGCTCTCGATTCGTTCTGCTCTCTGCTTAAGATAGTAATGGTGTAGCAACTACGGCATGTTATTTATTCACCTTCTGGTTCTTCATTTTGTAACAGTCACTGAAATTGAGACTGTGCACAATAAAGGCAGAACTGAATCGCCTCCCAAGTCAGATGTTAACAAACAGTTGCATGTAACATTTCCTTTCCACCTTCAGGCTGCCGAAGTATTGCAAAATGGTCTGACGTTCGGCAGCTTTGATTCCAATTATGTGAAAGAGGCCTCTACTAATGATGGTGCTTGTAGCGGAGATGACTCAAGGACAGGAGATGATCAGGCCGAATTTTCTCCCACTGCCAATGGTTTTCCTGAAGTTGCTTTTGTTAGGTTGGTAACTGAATATATTACAATACATATTATTTACTTTAGTTATTGTTCTATTGCCATTTTTATTCCGACACACTGCTCTCAGTTTCAGTTGAGCTGGACTATTCAGATATGCATTTTAAGTTCAATATGGAGAATTGGGAAGATTTTTCGTTGTAGTATAGTCGTAAAGTATTCTGTTTTTTTGTAGACTCATCCTTAAACTTTTCATATTCTTGTTTTTTAATCTCATTACAGTAACTTCTTTTGCAGAGAAGAAGCATTAACTTTTTCTGAAGGTAAGGATTCTCAGATAGCAAACTCAGCACCTGCAGCTGAGCCAGTGGTGTACGCAAATCACATTGACCGACCTGTAGAAGGAGTACTGAAGGACGAATCTTTATTAAACACAGAAACACAGCCAATTTCTTATGGTCAAGAAGCTCCACTCAGTGTGTTTGGTCTTGTCCCCTCTTTTCCCGCATTAGGCCAACCTATAAACACAGAAACAGCAGATACTCAGGCACGTGTTATATTTTAGATATGCACTCAAAAGGATTCGATCCCTCTTACATACTCTAGAATTTTAAATAACTGCCTTTCACATATTGCAGCCTGGAAGTTCCAATGCTCCAGCTATTCCATTAGTACCATATCCTCCAGTTCCGGGCTCCATAGCAGCAGCCTCCCAGCAAGCAACTCATCTTTATAGGCAACTACACCCTCCCAATTTCTTTCCTTACGGTTCCTATTACTCTCCATTTTATATGCCACCGCCTTACATTCACCAGTTCATGAGGCCCCACGGGATACCTCAGCAGCCGTATCTTCAACCAGGAGCTGCTCTAACAGCACCTTCCCATGTAAACCAAGTAGGCAACACCGAAAACCCTCCCACCACAAACCCATCCCCACACGCTTCCCCCATGGTTGCTACTCAAATCCCATCTGCAACCACACTAAATTCAAACTATAGCGCAGAAAAGGCGTTGCCACTGGTCAGTGTTTTTTATTGTTTCGACGTTTTATCCCTGCAGTGATGTATTGTAAACTATATGCTTTAACAGTGGCCCTCGTGATATTTTGATGCAGAGTGAAACTGCAGTTGCATGGATTGGACAGGGACTTGGCAACCTGCACGTGAATCCAATGTACAACCTAGTACCCCAGGGTCAGCCACTTGGTTTTCCAGTCTTGCAGGCTGGTCATGGTGGCTTCATGGGGATACACCAACCAACACAGCCCTTTGCCGCTGCTTCAACTACATATCAGACTTCACTGCCAGTGCCACACACCACAACGGCTATGGCTGAAGCCATAGGACACCCGCACATTGCTTCTCAGCAACATCAAGCTTCCATAACGAATCTGGTCAAAAACTATTAGGTCAAGGGCAACCAGCTATAAAGATAGTTGAGTTTCTGGAATTTTGGTGTAAATACTTAGGAAACATCATCCCCTGGAAAATTTAGGTTGGGAATTACAAGAAGGAAGATGTGGATCAAAGAAGCAAAACCTTTTTGCCGTTTTTGTTGTTGTTGTGAACCATACAAACAATATAAAGAATATTTGGAAGAAGATCACGATGGTTTAGCTGAATCAGCTTTTGGTTTAGCTGAATCAACTTTTGGTTGTCTTTAGTAGTCGCTATCAGATCAGAAGAATTTCATGTATCTTAGTAAATTATTTCTCGTTCCTGTAAAAAAACTGCCTCAAAATATGAAAGCACACTAACAGATTATTCTCTGATGACATCAAAACTCTAAAAAATGTATCTCTTAGTCTTAGTTACATGAATTTGTTTTCTCAAGGCTTTCGTTTTCTTTCCTGATGGCATTCAGATCGGCTTGTAGTTTCTCCAGACTCATGCCTCGAGCAGCAATGGATCCCAACTTCTTTTCATAGTCGACTGTTTCTCTTCTAAACCGAACAGCCATGAGGATTTTCTCAGAGATTTGCTCGAACATACTGTGGATACTGGTTAGTAGCTTGTAGACCTGTCGTACAGCTGGGTCTTTTCTCACTTCCCTGCTCAGTAAAAGAACAAACGTCCTCATCATCACATTATAAAAGCTGAGCGACATTAGCAACTTTTATTCTGGTGTATATTTGACCAGACGATTCAAACATGACAGGCCAAAGGTCATACCATGTAAGCATTTCATCCACAACAGCATATGATCGGTGCAGGCGTTCTTGGATTAAGTTAATTTCCGAAGTGCTTCTTTTGGCTGCCTTTCAAGGAACACATCTAGTGATCATATGCTGTTAAACTTCAAGGGAATAAAACATCTTAAGAATAAAAAATGAACAACCTTATCACTTGAACACAAATACTATATGGCATCATACAACACAAGCATTGAAATGCTGTCTATGGCTCTAATTTCATCTTCTTCCATATGATTAAGACCCAACTATAACAAAACTTGAGCTTCAAAAACATTTAACTCTGGTCAAAAACTTCTACGTCCCTGAAGACTAAAACCTATGTCGAAATTGTTTAAGAAATGGAACTAACTTGAGATCAAATCCGGTTTTACTTCATTTGTCAAGAATCTAATAGTACTCATCAGGGTTTTCTTTGCTTTGAATGAGAGGTACACCGTCTTCTCTCCATTTAATCCGTTCTTCACAAATTGCAGCTACTACCTTGACATAAAGTTTGTGTTCCTGAGGCCAAAATGGAGAAGAGAGAATGAAATCTTCTGTACTGTAAAATGTAATGTTCAAATGTGTAATCTTGTCACACCTCATGAAGAACCCTTTTCGCCAATTCCTCTGGTGAATCATTAGCATTCACACGGACTGTACTTTGAGCAAGTATCTTCCCTGTGTCGTACTCCTCATCAACATAGTGAATTGTTGGACCTGAATACCTAAGGAAGGAGAACCATCAAAACTCTTCTTGCGCATAAGAGAAGCAAAAATACATGTCCATATTATTGTATGAGTTTGCGACTTCACCTAGCTCCTGATGCTAAAACAGCTTTATGGACTCTCTCACCATAAAGCCCTTTGCCTCCAAAAGCCGGAAGAAGGGCAGGATGGATATTTAGAATCCGTTTAGGAAATGCTTGGACCAGCTCAGTCGGTATAAGTTTCAAATATCCAGCTAGAAGAACAAAGTCTACACCATATTCCCTGTTCATTAAGCAAATGACAAGAGACATAAAATGAGTTTCAACAGATCACTAACAAGTTTCACTACAAGGGTGAACATACAAATAAAGATGGAGACAGAGAAATAACAACCTAAGAACATCAACGAGCTCTGTAGATGAGAGTCCATCGGATGGTTCTTCTTTAGCTTTCGGGAATACTAAAACAGGAATTCCGTTATCTCTTGCATATATAGCACCTCCACAATCTAGATTGATGATTGTAAACAAGTATTGTTTCAGTGTTTCTAAAATACACAAAACGAAACTCCGAAAGGATCTACATATTCCACAACGGGGACGTATTCAATATGTTTCTGCAGTTCTTTGCTGATTTATTTGACTTTTGAGAACCAACACACATAGTAACTAGACTTGAAACTTAGAAGACCAAAATTAATTACGCATAAGAAGAAAGGAAAAACCTTTTTTGTTAGTGACCAACAAAACAACATCCCCTTTAACTGAACCAACACTGCATCCTTCATGAATCTTCTTAAAATTAGAACCACCTCCCGACACAAACACAGCAAGCTTCTTCCTTTTAGTTTCGTCTCTTGAACTATCGATCTCTGCTACCATTGGAGAAAACGAAGCAACTTTTACAAGCGGTCTGATCCTTATTGCAAATCGGTCTGCGAGACTTCGGTATGAGAAGGAAACAGCATCATTGTGCGGATTAGCCCGGATTTTGAGTTGACTCGAGAACAAAACCTGCGATTCCATTGAAATTCCAAGAAGAAAAACATGAAAGAATGAAAGAGAGTTGTTGAGGGGAGAAGAAGAATGAAAAGAAGGAGAGAATGAGAGTTGTTTACCGGAGAAGAAGGGGTCGACGACGGGTGGAGATAAGAGGAGGCGGTGGCTGGAGAGAGGACGAGACCGTGGCCGATGGAACCTGCAAAAAAATTTGCAAAATGGTGAGAAAGTGAAGAAGAAGAGTGAAGAAGAGTGAGGAAGAAGAGAGAAGATGAAGAGAGAAGACGCTTACCGTCGCCCACCATTGGATGTCGCCGCCTATGTCACAAGCAGAGAGGTTTTGGTGTCAATGAGATTGAGAATATTCCGGTCTCGAATACTTTTGGAATCATCGGGTCCCAAAGCAGGTCCAGAAAAAAGTAAGTACTCAAAGTGGCCACCAGTTTGGGCCTAAGGAGAAACGTATTGGGTCTTTTGATATCCGCATGATATTTTGATGCAGAGTGAAAGTGCAGTTGCATGGATTGGGCAAGGACTTGGCAACCTGCAAGTGAGTCCAATGTACAACCTAGCACCCCAGGGTCAGCCACTTGGTTTTCCAGTCTTGCAGGCTGGTCATGGTGACCTCATGGGAATACACCAATCAACACAGCCCTTTGCCGCTGCTTCAACTACATATCAGACCTCACTGCCAGTGCCTCACACCACAACGGCTATGGCTGAAGCCATATGACACCCCCACATTGCTTCTCACCAGCATCAAGCTGCCATAACGAATCTGGTCAAAAACTATTAGGTCAAGGGCAACCAGCTATAAAGATACAACATCAATCACGTAAAAGAGAGGTAGCTATCTGGATTTTTGCTGTAAATACTTAGGAAACATCACCCCCAGAAAAATTTAGGTTGGCAATTACAAGAGGGAAGATGTGGATCAAAGAAGCAAACCTTTTTGCCATTTTTTGTTGTGAATCATACAGACAATATATAAAGAATGTTTGGAAGGAGATCCTAATGGTTTAGCTGAATCAACTTTTGGTTCCCTATAGTTGTCGTTATCAGATCAGAAAGAATTTCATGTACCTGAGGAAAATATTTTCATTCCTATAAAGAAACAATGCCTTAAAATATGAAAGCACAATTTTCTGATGACCTCAAAACTCTAAAAATGTATCTTAGTCCTTAGCCACATGAATAAGTTGTTTCTCAAGGCTTTCGTTTTCTGTCCTGATGGCATCTAGATCGGCTTGTAGTTTCTTTAGACTCATGCCTCGAGCTGCAATGGACCCCAACTTCTTTTCATAGTCGACTGTTTCTCTTCTAAACCGATCAGCCATGAGGATTTTCTCAGAGATTTGCTCGAACATACTGTGGATACTGGTTAGTAGCTTGTAGACCTGCCGTACAGCTGGGTCTTTTCTCACTTCCCTGCTCAGTAAAAGAACAAACGTCCTCATCATCACATTATAAAAGATTATACATGTTCTCTAAAGCTGAGCGACATTAGCAACTTTTATTGTGGTGTATATCTGACCAGACGATTCAAACATGACAGGCCAAAGCTCATACCTTGTAAGCATTTCATCCACAACAGCATATGATCGGTGTAGTCGTTCTTGGATTGAGTTACTCTCTAATTGCAGCTCTCTAGTCTCCCCTGAAATCCTCTGAATATCAGTGTCCAGTTTACGGCTATTTTTAGTTATTTCTTTAATCCCATGGACATGAGATTTCCGAGGTGCTGCTTTTGGCTGCCTTTCAAGTTCAGCGTATAGGTTACACCGTTCATCTTCCCTGTTGGGACAAAAGATTAACACATTAATATGTTACGGGAGTCCAGGGGATTGCAGTTAGTTATAACTTATAACTTCAACATTAAAGCCAATAAAACACTTGTTCTCCTTCCTCTTTATGGATTTCAGATTTCTCTTACTCCACAGATATTTCCAAATAAAAGCCAAATGGCATACAGTGAAGGGCTATTTAGTAGGAGTTCTCTAATTACCTCTTCAAAATTTCTGATGAGAGAGCTTGTAAATCCAGTTCAGTCGTTCTTAACTTATTCAATTTCTCTTTAGCCTCTGGCTCCTCTACATCAAGTTGGTCCAAGAGACGTAGCTTTATAGTTTCCAAAGATAGCCTTACATCGTACCTGAAGGAAGGCATGATATACTTAGAAATCAAGCTCCGCCAATGTCAGGTTTATATATTCAGGAATTGTACATAGATACGTCAGGGTATCATGTCCTGTGGCTATCCATGAAACTATATGCACGAACACTTTCAACTTTAATTAACAGAATAGAGTTCATACCATTGCTTTTGAAAGTCCATGATATTACACCTTTTGACTACTAGTTGTTGATTAAGCTGTTCGAGATAAGACCCACTCAGCTGTTTGTCATCCAATAACCTCTTCGCAGCCATCTCCAACAACTCCAACTCATTGTCAAGACTGCATAACTCTAAAGATCCAGATTCCAGTTTCTCCAAGAGTAAACTATGTTGACTATGTAACACAATAGTCTCATCACTTGTCTACAAAGCATAGATATGATTAACGTTAACATTCATATAGCTGGTTTATTCTTATGTAAGTGTTCAAACAAATGCCCGGTACAGATAAAGGAAATAAGGTCACAATAACTAGAAGAAATAGTACCGAAGAGAGGTCTCCATTAGAATTTTCTTCACATCCAGATGACTCTCTCAAAGAAAGATCTGATGTTAAATCAGTCACAGGGTCATTTGTCTTTTGGGAAAGGAAGTCAGCAATGGCGGAACCATTGGTGGAGGTATTTTTTGCAAGAGTGTCTGGTGAATGAGAGATTCCAGTAGTCATCGTAAGATCTTTAAGGACAGCTTCAACCTTCTGTATACGCATATCAAAAGTCTCATCCTTGTCCTCCTTCACCATATTGACATCTGCAATATCACTGAAATTTTCCATCTTTGGCCTGCTAGCTAAATCACCAGCCGGAGAAGTGTTTGTTCCTTCCTTTTTCTCCGAAAGCTTTTCAACCAGAAACCTAACCAACCTATACGAGTCATCTTCAGATGGATGCAGAAACTGCCGCAAGTAACATATATAATCTGTTTCAGCATGATCTCACACATATAAGAAAAGCCACACAGCCAGAACTGAAACTAAACTTCAGAAGATTCTAACGAAGACCAAGGGACAATCACAGCTCTCCAAAACCATATCACACCACATTCACTCTCATGATAACTACAGAATCAAAAATACAAAGAAATAAAAAGCTATTGATATTTCATATCTGAAAGACCAAATGAGTACTAGATTTCACTAATCTAGACACTCCCTTGCTATCTATTTTCATGATCCTCACATCTAATCTATGAATTCCACTGTAAAGCTTGTTCCTTGAGACTTATTAAATCATAAAGTTAGTTCCATTACTTAACCCAAGACGACACATTGTATCAACCAAGCAAAACTTGGTTTCTCCAACAGATTTCCATCATTCTATATACACATACACAAACTCGCACAGATTTGATTCGTATAATCTCTGAGCATTTCTATTAGCGATCTAAAGAGGAAATTGATATGATACCTTATAATAAGTCAAGTCGTTGATGTAGCCCAGATTCTTCACAAAATGAGCGATTTCGGTGCAAATCGTGAACCTTTCGGGGAGAGAATCAGGGAGTTCATGGCAAAACGACGCTGATGGGTCAATAAGAGTAATCAACTGAGCACAGATCGATACTAACGCTTCCGTAGAAAATTCACCAACTGAAGATAAATCTCTGGGAATCAAAACCCCAGATTCCAATAGCGTAGAGATCAGTATATCTCGCGATTCCTCCATCCTTCACAAACTTTCTTCGTTCTCTTCACAGAGACCAACAATGAAGGAGAACGAAAAACAGCTGTTTAGTCAACTAAACTGCATACGACGCCGTTTTATATCTCTTTGTTTCTTTTGTCTTTTTACTTTTTTTTTTTNTTTTTACTTTTTTTTTTTTTTTTTTTATCAACTGAATTTTGTCTTTTTAAGGACAAAAAAATTGCATGTTTATTAGTATAGTTGATTATACACTTATAACACAAACCTAGAGTTTCAGCTCGGTTTCTTGTAGCCCTTGCATTCCATTTTTTATTTGGTTCAGTTTAGTTTTTCCATTATGGATATATGAAAACTAATGGATACCTACTAAAATTTGGTTTGGTTTCGATTTATATGTGATTCTTTCGGTTCTATAAAAATAGTAACCAATATATACCATGCAAATTTGGTTTGATTCCTGTTCTAAAACGATAAAACCGAATTAGTCTCAAAGAAATATTAGTTCGAAACCAAATGTAAATAACTAAACCAAAACTTGATGATAACAGTAGAAAAACAAGAATCCTTGGTCTTACATTGTTTGATAGCTTTTTAACATGCAACTTTCAGGTGGTTTTTGATAATTTACATCTGAAAATTTTGGACATCTTCGTCGATGTTTGAACCGGTCTATGCGTCTATCTAGTGAAATGAAGACAAGTATGTTGTATTACACATGTAAGACACTATATGTGATAAGATTGTGAATATTATCCAACCAACATTTATTCTTCATCATCATTGTCTGTTTTATGCTGGAGTTCAAGAGAACAATACCTTGCTACATGTTATCATAATAGCCATATATATATTACAAGCCTCTTAATTAGGACAATATGTATCTAACAAAATCTTTATAGAATAAGGTTCAAGCTTTACTTTATTAGATTTTGTCTAGTTGTTACGATGGTTGTACTTAATGTATATAACCCAAAATAACTATACGTTTTGAACAAACTATAGTTGTAGTTACTTATCTCTCTGCAACACAATTGGTGTTTTGTCAAAAACTGAATGCTGAGTTAATTCAACTTTTGTTTTGGGTCATCAAAAGATTGTTTAATCGAAACATTAGGAAAAAGTTGAACCGTATGGGAATTTTATTTTTGTTTTTTTGCCAAACTATGTGACTTTACATATACCACATGTTAGGTCCAACTTTAGAAGCATTTTGTTTTTTATAAAAAGGGGAATATGTTCTTAGGATATCTTAATAATTAATTCGTTTATTAGATCTAAAATAAACAAATAATTCAATAGAAAAAATATAGTAAAATAAAAGAGAAAAAAGGTAAGGAAGATAGTTACAATGATGCATGTGTCATATGACTCATATGGGGTCTTTGATTGTATGGCGAGAGGAGAACTCACACATGACGTTGGACATTCATGTTTTTTTTTCTTGTTTCTGTCAACTAGTTTAATAATTTTAATCCCGCTTTTAATATTGCAGGTAGAGGAATTCGATACCTGCTACCTGACGATTTATAAAAAAGCAATATCAGTAGTCTATATGTCATCGGGTCATGTTTCTTTATTATTATTATTTTTTCATTAACAATTATATCGATAAAATCTGATATATCTACAAAATTAAAATCGTAATGCCTATTAAATCTGAACATATTTTTTTTATGAGCAAATACGATCATATATATGTCTAGTTAGAGTTAAATTCTAATAAGGAAAATATTGCAAAAAAAAAATATTTTACTATTTTACTAAACATATTACTTTGTTTATTATTTACTTTTGAATCTCATTTTAATATATTAAAAATAAGTTTTGTTATTTATGAAACATTTTATGGAATATGGAGCATGCATCTTGTTCTCTTTTTGTTCCATCCACAACCCAACTATATTTTTTAAAAATATTTTTATAAAAAAACAGTAAAATATATTATTACATTCTTTTTAACATCATTAATAAATTTATTAATCTTTCGAAAGAAGTTAATATACGATTATTATGTTTATTATGTTTTTGGTAGTGCGTATGTAATGGATATCAACAATAAAAAAAATTCGAAAGAATTAGATTCCATTTAATGATTTATACTATTTAAGAGCATGCTTTTAAATCTATCATTGAATTTTGAAATCAATTATGTTCTAATCAAATTCTTTTAAGCATGCAAAGGTCATTAAACAAGATTCCAAATTTATTATGCAAAAATAATATTTACCAAAATAAAAAAATAAAAGTAGAAGAAATAAGTAAAGCTTTGAGTAAAATAAAATATAATTAATTTCTCTAATTAGATTCTTGCTTGACTGACTTTTCATTTAACGGTGTGAGAGATTTTCCTAATTAATAAAAAAAAATACAAACTTTACAGAAAATGAAAAAAGAAGCATGCTTCAATTCCATAAATTGGAAATTTCCTTGTCTTCTCCATTTCAAGAAGGAAAAAACATTATGATGATGATTTGATATTTTGCTAACTCTTTCGAGAAGAAGAAGAAGAAGAGAGAACTTGGTTTCTCTCTCTCTCGCGTTTTATCTTAAAGTTTACCTTTTTTTATTTATTTATTTATTTCTTTCTCTTACTTCTTCCTTGGATTCACTATTGTCCGTGAGATCAGAGATTTACCCTGAGCTGAATCTTGCCCAAAATTTCTGTTTTTTTTTGTTCTTTTCAAATCGGAGCTTGAGATCTCTAAAGACAGAGGAAAATGAGCATCACTAATGAGGAAGCAATCAAGCAATTACGAGCTTTAATGGAGGATGGTGTGTGTTTTTCTTGTTTTCTGTATTCTTTGAGTTTGCAAGTTTTAAGCTTGCTTTGTTTGAAATCCTAATTTTTGAGCTAATTTGAGTTCAATTTGTTTTGTATTGACAGTTGACGATTCATTGAAAGAGTCGTATCGGGTTAGTAATTTACTTGCTTTCTCTTTTGTATTCTTTTTTTTTATATGCTTTGAATGATTCAACTTCAAACTCTCTGCTTATTCAACCAAAAGATGACTACTTTCGATTTGGTATTTTGGGCAAACCGGCAAAAAAAGATCCCTTTTTGGGTGTCTAGTGTAATTGATCATATATAATAGTGATCTGGATCTAAAGTTGAATCAGGCAGGCTCTAAGTTGTTGTTCTTCTCTAACATTAGTTATTGAATAGATCCGTTTTTGATTTAGATTAACTATTCTTGGATCTGTGCAGTTGTAGTTTGATCCAGAGTTTTCAGTTGGGTCTGAAATGTAACTTGGATCTTATGTTGATCTAGCTGGAGAGAAGATATTTGATAGAAATGGTGGACTTATAATAATTCCTGTGTCATGTTGCAGAATGTTCATCAAGGGTATCCCACAGAGACGTTGTTACGATTTCTTAAAGCGAGGGATTGGAATGTTCAGAAAGCTCATAAAATGGTTTAAATCTGTTTGCTCTTAAACTTTTGTTGTCTTTGTTTCTTATATTATCATTTTGTTGGGTTTAAAACTAATGCATGCAAGTGTTACAGTTGCTCGAGTGTTTGGAATGGAGGACTCAAAACGAGATTGATAAGATACTAACAGTGAGTTTTTAGCTTTTGGATATCCAGTTCTTTGTTTCTCTAGGACCTTTTGCTCTCATCTGATCGTTGTTTTTTTTGCAGAAACCGATTGTTCCTGTTGAATTGTACAGAGCTATCAGAGACACACAGCTTGTCGGTGTGTCTGGTTACTCAAAAGAGGTAATAGTCTTACGAGTTTCTTTCTTTGACTTTGACTTTTGACTTTTATAAGCAGCAAAACATGTTTGATCTAACTAACTTTGTTAAATGATATGACTTTTTAGGGTCTCCCTGTCATTGCTATTGGTGTGGGGCTTAGCACATATGACAAAGCATCCGTAAGCATCTCTATTTATCTTCCACTCCACGACTTGTTATATAGTTGAATCTGTGACCATAGGCTTTCTGATCCTTCATTCAGGTTCACTACTATGTACAGTCTCACATTCAAATGAATGAGTACAGGGATCGTGTTATATTGGTAAGACCAAAACTCTATTTGGTCTTTGTCTACAATATATGCTTTTTCCTTTATCAATCCTAATTGTGTGATCTTCTTTTCTGTAGCCATCTGCTACAAAGAAACAGGGACGACCAATTTGCACTTGTTTGAAAATACTGGATATGTCTGGTTTAAAACTTTCAGCCTTAAGTCAAATTAAGGTAAAGAGAATGAAACAAATGCTTTGAGTTGTGAGTAACAGATATGATTCTTTATTTGACCACATGTTTTTGTTTTCTTTTTCTTTACTTTGCGCAGCTAATGACTGCAATAACCACAATAGACGATTTAAACTATCCAGAGAAAACAGAAACATATTATGTTGTCAATGTCCCGTATATATTTTCTGCTTGTTGGAAAACCATAAAACCTCTGTTGCAAGAGAGAACAAAGAAGAAGATTCAAGTGCTGAAAGGCTGCGGGAAAGATGAGTTGCTAAAGGTAAGTAAGCAATTCAATTGCCCAAGAAGAAGAAGTGTAACTCTTGTGCGAGAAGACTGAAAGTTTAAACATTTTTGATATGCAGATAATGGACTATGAGTCTCTCCCACATTTCTGTAGAAGAGAAGGGTCTGGATCTGGTAGGCACATCTCAAATGGAACAGTGGACAATTGCTTCTCTTTGGATAACTCTTTCCACCAAGATCTTTACAATTATGTCAAGCAACAGGCTCCGGTTGTAGGGTCAGGTGCACCTATAAGACATGGTTCAGTCCATGTTAGGTTCCCTGAGACAGACACAGAAGGCAGCAAGATCTTTGATACCTTAGAAACTGAGTTCCAGAAGCTTGGAAATGACCAAAAGATCTGATATCTCCACCTCATAACACGAGTTGCCATAAAGGTCGACAAAGAGCGGAATTTTCTCTGGTTGATGAGCAGTATTTATGATATGAATCACCTTTGTATTACTAGATTTGCATGCATCAGCTAGATGCAGCTTTTGTTTTAAAAGAGAAAGATAAACACAAATTTCCTTGGAGTTGATCTCCTAATCTAATATATATATATAGAACTCATTTTCTATTTACAAACTTCTTCTTGCTATTGTCTGCTTCATATTCTCACTTTAAACACACATGTTTGCCAGATACAAAAGCAGCCTGCAAATCTGAAATCTTGGCTCTTTCTCTGCAACATCACACTGGTCATTTATATTCAATAATAGTCCTTCAATAATTAATAGTCTTTCACTTTTCTTTTTCATCATGAGCTATAGCTTTTTGCTCTGATGATAAATTAATAATTACAGTGTTCAACAACCCTTTGACGCTAGCTTTCATCATTGGACTGATATAGAAAGATAGTAGCTGACGCTTTCAATGACGCAACGAGTGGTTGGAAAGTCTCACCACTTGTCTTGACAATAGTCCAAAGTTACAGCCGCCACAGATCTATATAATCAAATCCTAACAGTCAACAACATACATGTCTGAGAAGCAAGCCAGTTCTCTTTTATCTTCTTTCTTATTTCCACACTTGGCGTAGCTTTTGAGAGAGAATAAAGACCAGATGGGAAAAGAAAACGACCGGTTTAGACCGGTTCTTGATGGTGATAATGAACCGCTTTTTGAGACCAGGAAGAGAACCGGAAGAGTGGTTGCGTACCGGGTTTTCTCAGCCTCGGTTTTTGGGTGTATCTGTTGGATATGGTTCTACAGAATGATAGTACCAATTGAGATTAATGAGAACCAGACCAGTTTGGGTCGATTGATATGGTTGGTTATGTTGATGATGGAGATTTGGTTCGGTTTTTATTGGTTTGTCACACAATCTTCTCGGTGGAATCCGGTTTGGCGATTTCCGTTCATTGATAGACTCTCCCGGAGATATGGAAACGATTTTCCGAGGCTCGACGTCTTCGTTTGCACGGCGGATCCGGTCATTGAGCCGCCGTTGTTGGTGGTTAACACAGTCTTATCTTTGATGGCTCTTGACTACCCACCAGAGAAACTCGCTGTGTATCTCTCAGATGATGGTGGCTCTGAGCTCACGTTCTATGCTCTCACGGAGGCAGCTGAGTTTGCTAAAACTTGGATTCCGTTTTGTAAGAAGTTCAACGTTGAGCCCACATCTCCAGCGGCTTACTTGTCTTCTAAGGCAAATGGTCTTAATTCTGTGGCTCAGGAGGTGGCTGAGTTATATAGAGAAATGGCTGCAAGGATTGAAACGGTGACAAGACTCCAACGAGTACCGGAGGAGGCACGTTTTAAATACGGTGATGGGTTTTCTCAGTGGGATTCTGACGCTACTCGAAGAAACCATGGAACTATTCTTCAAGTAAGTATTGGCTTTTTAGTTATGTCCTGTAATTGCAGCAAACAAAAGACTGAAACAGAGTTTTGGTTTTGGTTTCTCAGATTTTGGTAGACGGAAGAAGTGAAGAGAAAAAGATAACAATACCAACGTTGGTGTATTTATCGAGAGAGAAGAGACCTCAGTATCATCATCACTTCAAAGCTGGAGCCATGAACGCATTGGTAAGTAGTAGTTTCTTACTCCACCCAAGGGATATTGCTCTCTTTCTCTTTGTGTGTGACATCATTTTTATTCTCTGACAGATAAGGGTTTCTTCGAAGATCACTGGTGGGAAAATCATACTTAATCTGGATTGTGATATGTACTTAAACAATACAAAGTCAGCATTTGAAGCGCTCTGCATCCTTCTTGATGAGAAGAAGGGAAAAGAGATTGCTTTCGTGCAGTTTCCGCAGTTTTATGACAACCTTACGAGGAATGATCTGTATGGGAGCATGATGCGTGTAGGAATGGATGTAAGTTACAAAGAGAGAGAGATAGACCGCACAAAACACAACATATTTTCTGGATATTTTGAAATATTTGATTCTTATTGAGCTAACTTTAATGTTTTGGGATGTGAAATGTAACAAAAAAGGTGGAGTTCAATGGATTGGATGGAAATGGAGGTCCATTATACATTGGAACTGGCTGCTTTCATAGAAGAGATGTGCTCAGTGGAAAGAAGTATGGAGAGGAAGAAGAAGAAGAAGAATCTGAGAAAACTCAAGAAATCTCAGAGCCTGAGATGGTTAAGGCTCTGGCGAGCTGCACTTATGAGGAAAACACTCAATGGGGGAAGGAGGTAAGGCAGTGATAAATACTCACTTGCTCTGTGTATTCCATTAATCTCTTTCGTTTAAAACCAAGTAAAGTCATGGCTGTTTCCATGGCAGATGGGTTTGAAATACGGTTGCCCTGTAGAGGATGTAATAACCGGTTTAGCTATTCAGTGCCGTGGATGGAAATCAGCCTACTTAAACCCGAAAAAGAAAGCTTTTGTTGGGGTAGCACCGACAAATTTGCATCAAATGCTTGTGCAGCAGAGAAGATGGTCAGAGGGAGACTTTCAGATTCTGCTTTCAGAGTATAGTCCGGTTTGGTATGGACTAGGAAAAATTCGTTTAGGACTGATACTTGGTTACTGTTGCTATTGCCTGTGGGCTCCAAGTTCAGTACCTGTGCTTATTTACTCTCTTTTGACTTCTCTCTGTCTCTTCAAAGGAATTCCTCTGTTTCCAAAGGTACTAGTTTTTCCTCTGTTTTTGGTTTTCTCATAAGTGGAGAATCTTATGGTAAAATCCAATCTGGTATT
Organism: Lepidium aucheri; assembly: GCA_900406435.1. Lineage (NCBI taxonomy): Eukaryota > Viridiplantae > Streptophyta > Magnoliopsida > Brassicales > Brassicaceae > Lepidium > Lepidium aucheri. Next base: position 101,187 of record OVBA01000040.1, on the reverse strand, counting down.
TGAATTTAGGTCTGGAGCTGGTGGTTTATCCCGTTTGGATACGTCAATGTCACAGTTAACGTCTATAGTCTTGCGGAATTCTTATGGTGTGGAGGAACGTTCAGTGGATGGTGGAACGAGCAAAGGATGTGGCTTTATAGAAGAACAAGCTCGTTTCTATTTGGATTTAAGGACACTATTATGAAGAAACTTGGGTTTTCGGAGTCTGCGTTTGTGGTTACAGCTAAAGTAGCAGAAGAAGAAGCAGCAGGGAGATACGAGCAGGAGGAAATGGAGTTTGGAGTGGAGTCTCCGATGTTTCTCCTCCTCGGAACACTTGGTATGCTCAATCTCTTCTGCTTCGCTGCAGCTGTTATGAGACTTGCTATCGAAGATGGTAGAGAGGTTCAGACAATGGGCTTGCAGTTTGTGATAACAGGACTACTTGTAGTCATAAACTGGCCTTTATATGAAGGTATGTTGTTAAGGAAAGACAAAGGGAAGATGCCAAGTAGTGCTACTGTTAAATCAGTTTTCTTAGCATTATCTATTTGCACTTGTTTAGCGGTTTTGTAAGAGTTTGATTACGAGACACAAAAGTATGCTATTTTCTTTTATTATGCTACTTAAGATAAATAGAAACTAAAATTATTTGGGTTTTTAGAAAGATTTTTGCTTTACAAAATCTACGAAAAGAAAAAGAGAAACCCTAAATGATACTAACATATATAGACAAACAAAAATAGCCCTTTGAAGAGTTTTCTATTCATTCTGCAGTCTTAGGCAAAAGCTATTCTCCTTATCCTGTCTGAAAATCTTCGAGATCTGCAACCGAATAGTCGTGATTAGTATTGTTCCTGACTAGCGTTTTAAGGTAAAATCTTCACATGTACAAGTATGAAGCTTACTCACATGTACAGTACAGAGGAGTCAAAAGAATGAAGGATTGATGGGTTTTCATCGATTTGAAGGTGACAGGTTTCGAGAGGTTTTGTTCAAGCAAAACCGAAACCTTCACTGGCCTCGTGAATGGCAAGTAGCAGGCGTTCCTGTAGTTGTTCCTTAGATTGATACTCAGGGAGGTCTAGTTGGTTAAAACTGCAACATTACAAGAGTTGCAAAACAGATGTAACCAACGAGAAATACAGCAAAAATGAACCGTTTAAATGAAAAAGGCTTTTTCTAGTGATTTCTAACCATGTATGAGCTGATGGGAGCCGCTCCGGAGCTCCATATGCTTTGTGGATTTGTAATCTTTGAGGGCCAGAAATACCTTGCAGTGCCTTGAAGCCTTCCAAAGGAACCTGAAAACAGAAAATACGGCTTGTAAAACAAAAGGAATTTTCCTTTGCTATGATTTTATACCCTTGCGAAAGGGAAAAAGAGGAAGGAGATGAGATTATCAACCAACCACGTATACGTATTATCAGAAAAATGTAATTGTTAAGTGATTTTGATAGAAGCTGCTAATATTATTTTACCTTCGATGTTCCGGTGACAAATTGAAGAAATCTAGCCATGTCTTCTTTGCTAAAAGCTTTAACGACCTCCCAGAACCAATGAATAACAGGGGTTCCTGCCGTGTAGCTGGTATACTCGGTATTGGCTTTTAAGTCATCAACTAAAAAAAAAAGAGAAAAGAGTGTTATTATATTTTAGTGCATAAGCAAATACATGCAACTAGAACAACTGGATTCAGCTTACAATCAATCTCAGGCAACCCGCTGATTAGGAGCTCGAGCTCTTTATCGTTGAAAATTGATACAAGCTCACGAGGTATCAATTCATTAAAACCTTCGAGGAAGGCAGTGATTTGAGGCCGAATAGCATTGGTAAGTATGTGGCTGGCCACAAGGTCAACATATTCATGTTTTGTTTCTTCTGTTACCCGTATGTTTCGTCCTCCAGGTTTTAGCTCATAGTCCGTCACCTTTTCAGTTAAGATATCAGGATCAATACAATATGGTAGGCAATTTGGGATTTTGAGCAGAAAAACAACAATCTATTATCACAAACCTCAGTCTTTTCGTAAAGAATGTGTTTTTCCTCATCTGCGTCCATACTAAATGTGAGGTCGAGTATGTCACTCACATCATTCTGAATGAGCAGCAAAAGGGATAAATGTTAGTCGCTGAGATGCAAGACCAAGGTAACCTCAATTTAAGATAAACGTAAATTAACTCAAACCTCTAATAACCACTTCAAGTTCTTGTAGTAATCAGGGTCCACCGCCTCTATGTCATGATAAGTCACCTTCACACCAAGTATGTGTTTATAGAAAGAACGAGTGAAATAGACATCCAAAAGTTGTCCATCAAACAACGCCTTTGCCACCTGCAGTGACATCAAAAACACATCAGACAGACCGAAAAACCAGAAACCAAGCAATCAGATGATTACAATGACAAGGTCCTGATACAGTACCATGCGACCAACAAATTTGAAGTACGATAGATGCTCAGTTTGGTAAACAGAATTGGGATTCGGTTGAAAGGTGGCATCATTCCCAACGGTGGTGAAAAGCAACGCTCCTTTGTCAAAGATAACTCTTGACAATAATTGATACCATTCTCTGGTGAGACCTCCGGCATCAATACCTTCCTCACCTTGAAACTGCACATTCAGACGTCCCTTCAGATCCTGAGGGGAGCGCATACGTAACTGGTTGTACGAATCTTCCAACACATACGCTCGGCGGACACTAATACGCAATGGCCCAGAAATGTGTTGATCATGTTGGTGCCTTATCCTTGACCTGAAGTATGCTTTCTTGTTGTCAAAATCAATCAGCCTTGGTGCCTTGAGCATCATTGAAAGGGATTTTTCCAGCAAACTTGGATTTTGCCTGAGAAATGAATTCAAAAGGCGTCTATGCTTCTCCGCAAACTTGACAAATGTCACGGAGCCATCGTTTTTTCTCTGAGAATCAACACTGGTTTTAGATGATGATGAACCATGAGCAGGCGACTCTTTAACTTCTCCCGCTGTCACATTCGCATGATCCTGCTGTAATACTGACGGAGTTTGAATCTTCTCACAGAGAACAAAGAAAGCCTCAATAAGAGGTAGGAGCCTCTGAGTTCCTGGAGAAAGAGGGGACGGAGGAGAAATCCCTAGGATATGATCTTCAGGGTTCACGTTGGACACTGTTGTTGTAGCTGCCGTATGATCCAGCTGCAGCTCAGTCATGCTGATACACTGGCTAAGTTCTTGCCACAAGGGCTCTAGTGCCACGTTTAGTCTCTGCATAATGTTTTGTTCCTCCTGTTCTGTTCCCGCATTGCTATCATCGATAGGAGAAGTTAGTGAGCTAAGAACTTGCAGAACACGGAGAATTGATGCACCTGCCATGGAACCTGTACTCTGACTCATCTTCTGCGTATTGCTAAGTGTTGACAGCTCACGGACTGTTGAGGCACTCAAACCACTCGCCAATTCTGAGAGTTCCTTTGTGAAAAATTTGCGATGAGACACATCTACAGCAGCCAGCTTTTTCAGCACCTCCCCCGCTAATGAATAAATTTTATCCGATAACCTATTCAGGTAGTAAAACATGTGAGATTACATAAAGCAAATCAGAGAAATAATTGACACCAAGGATAAGGAAAGATATATGTAGCGTAGACTTCTACAACAAAAACATAAGAAGAAATGAGGTTGTCTCTTACCCTTCATATCCAAGAAGAAGACAAAGATTGCCGAGATCAGACTGTGGCAACTGCAAGAATATGTTATATATTTCAGCACAATTCTTTCTTCTTGCAATAGATAGCTCAGCTTCATCCACTAGTTCCGATTCAGCATCTTTCCGTGTTTCACTTGAAGCTTCTTCACCGACGGGCTTGTTTTCTGATTCCTCAGCAACTCCTGTTGATGGAGACCAGCTCTCAATTCGGGATGCTGCTGTGTAGACAACTACTTGCAGCAAACCCATTACCTAAAACATACAGAACACAAACCAGATAAGATAACAGCCAAACCAACCTTCTGGAGATAGTAGTGAGAAGAAGCGTACATTCTGAAACCAAACTAAACATACCAGCGCTAAATGAGATGTACTCTGCAAAAGCTGAGGCCGATTGAGCAGTTTTAGGAAGACAACCAGAGGTATCTCCAGATCCCGGGAGTCTGCCTCATGATTAACTTTCTCCTTACCCTTGCCTTCACATACAGAGGTTTTTGGACTCGACAACTGGGATAGAAGTGACGAATCAAAGTAAAATAACATGTCAGCAACAGCCGAATGATTTGTAGCCAAGTACGTCAAAACTTCAAGCACCCGACGGAACACTAAGGGAGGAAGACCTGTGTTAGAAACAGAGAAAGTCAAAGGGTGCTCCGGAAGCTGGAGAGAATAGCAAACAAAAAATTTCAAGAGTACTACCATTCAACAACTGTGATCGACCATAAACAACATTTGATTGACAGCCATAGAGTCTTTGCGGATTAGTTATTGCCAACTCGTTTGGTGATGTTTCCATCTCTGGCCTTATCATATCTAGTAAAAGTTGAACCAGGTTCGCTCTTGTAACGCTATGAGCACATAGATTTAATAGAAGCCTCTGCAGAAGGCCTTTTCCCAACGGCTAGTACAATATAATAACATCATCGTTAGAATCCCAAAACAAACATAACATAGTGCTTCTGATTCTTCCACTAAAACCAATCCAGCATCAGGAAATAAGCACCAAAAGCACTGATTTGTTTATTTACTACAAGTGTATAGGGAAAAAAACAGGAATTCTCTTACCTGTACTAGTCGTAAAAGCCTGATTAGTGATCTCAAGGCATCAACATTCACGAGTGGGTCTCCTTCAATCTCTTTTACTTTCAAGCCATCGGCAGAAGATGAAACAGCCCTCTGACCAATAGTGACTCCAACACCCCTGTCCATCCCCGTCAGCCTATTGTAACCCAAACCATTCCTTCGATTATTCAGCCTGTGGCTACTTCCAAAAAGACTACGAGCCTGATAGTGACTCATTGCTCGGTCTCTGAGCATCTGCGCTTCCGCAAGCAAAGGTGAAGGCAAAGCTGCCAAAACTGCTTCTGAAGAAGTCAGGAGAACCTGAAAGTAAGCACATTCAGAACGTTACAACCATTTCAAAATTCAAATTACTTAACTCAAATAAAGACACAAACCTCTTCACGTAAATCAGCAGGTAGAGTAGCAATAATCGAAGCATTATCCATGTCAACTGGCTGCCCTTGTGACTGCTGTACCATCCTTTGTGCCCTTTGTTGAGCAAGAACTTCTGTTTGGATATCTGGGGGAAGCGCAGCCAAAAATTCAGGATCTATGTCGTCTACCGCAGGTGGTTGATAATTTGGAGGCTGGACGGACTGAGCTTGCTGAGAAGCAAGGACTTCTGCCCGCAAATCTTCAGGGAGCGCTTCCAAAAATGTAGGGTCGATGGCATTCGCTTCTGGTGCCCCACCATCCAAGCTACCTTCATCAACTTGTCCTCCATTCCTCACATCTTGAGTCGCTTCCATGGATGAGAGCTCATTGTTGTCGTGGGCCAAAGGTGAAGGATCAACAGTTTGATTTCCCTCTGCACCATCACCACTCATATCTACATCAACACTTAGTTGAATATTAGAATCAGGATCACCTACTGGAGCAGACGTCACAGTAACGGACACAGTTGGAGTACTGATAGAATCAGGTTGACCATGGGCAGTGGAGATAAGATGCGGTGCTTCAACGTCTGCTTGCTCAATAGGTACTCCATCACCTTCCCCCACTTCCATCCTATCAATTTCATTCAGGGTACTGCCCAAAGGAAGAGGCTGCATAACTTCATGCTGCTGGAGACTTTCACCTGCATCTTGTATGACGGGTGAAGCTAGATTAGCTACACCTTGAGAGATACTTCCAGCCTCCCTTTCGCCATCAGGTGGATTATTAACATTGTCATTGTTATTTAACAGTTCAGGCTCTTCACTTTGTTGACCACCTTCGTTACCATCCCCCAAAACGGTTTCACTTCCAATAGACGGAGGAACAGCCGGGTGCTGCTGCTCTTGGACTTCTGTGGCATTAGCCTCCCTTTCGACAATGGTATTTGCAGGAGCAGAAGCACGAAGGTTGGAAATAAAATGTTCTTCTATCAATTGGGCAATTGAAGCAGATAGGCTACTTGGTTGAGGATGACCTATATCAGTCCACCGACTATCACCAACCCCTCTTCTTGATGAATCCATACCAACAACGGAATAGTCAGTCAAAGGAGGAGGTGCCCCACCACCACCTAAACGATCACTGAAAGGATTAACTGGCACTTGATCAAATGGTAGAACAGGGGTATCAAACATGTAAAACTGTGCGACATCATAGCTGCCAGCATCTGAGTGCCTGGATATATTGCCAGCACTTGCTGAAACTGAGGCCGTATTGCCAGTTTGTGAAGGTCTGGAGAAGAGGGGATGCTGAAAACCATGTACTTCTGAACTAGATCGATCAAAAGAAGATCTCCCTGTTTGACGTCTACGCTCGAAGCCCAAGGGCCTACGCAGAGCAAACAGATCGTCCACATTCACTCCTTCAAACGGTTCAGCTGTAATATCATCAATAAAACCATTTCCACCACCAGATCGCCCAAGTATTTGAAAGTGATCCAGCCCATCAAGAGCTTCCCTCCATCGCACTTCTATTACACGATTCTCATGAAAATCATCCTCATCTTCATCAATCATGTCATCATTATATTCATCTCCAAGGCCAGTATCTTCAGGATCTTCGACATCAGTTCCGGCAAGAGACATGACACCAGCTCCATCTTCCACTAAATCGGCATCCTCATCATCTCCTTCATCATCCTCCCCTTCATCCCCCATGTCATCATCTGCATCATCTTCGGCCCTATTTTCCACATGAAAACTCATTTCGATTTGATCACCTTCAATATTTTCCCGCATGAAATCCATCTGAATAGGTTCAGGCAGTATTGTCTCATCGCCCTCTATCCTCATCTCCTGAGGCACAGACTGGGTCTGACTCGAACCCCTTTCACCTTCGCTTTGAGAGGAATCTTGAGGCTGCTCCTGTCCATTCTCTGTTGCATCCGTTCCTTGCCGGAAACTGCTACTATTTTGGTTCCGCTCATTAGCTTCAGCCTCAGTTGAAGTTCCATGACTATCATGTCTCTCGTCAGGATTTGTGTTTTTTTTGTCGTTTAGTCCTTCTGATTTTAGCTGCTCGGCAGCATTTGCAGCCCTTGTCAGTGTCTCGAGAGACTTGAGGATAAGAGTAACAAGCTTCGGAGCATCAGGGTGGTCGAGATCAATCACGTGAAGGATGCTGGTCAGACACTGGATAGTTCCCCCATCTATCATGCTTTTTGCAACGTCAGGTGAACAGCCACAACCAGGTAAGTTGCTGGAAGATGAATTCTTCGTCAAGATTGAGTAAACCAGGTCAGCAAAAGCAAGAACTCTTTTATCAGGTAATAGAACACTTTTACTAGAACTCCTTCCCATGGAAGCAAACACAGATAAAACCCTCGAAAGCTCATTGACTATTCTTTTGCGCCCTTCACTGGAACGGGTGCACAAAACGACCAGAAACCAGGAAGCCTTTTCAGACAATTTTTCCATCCATTCTTCAGGTCCGACAAACTTTTCAACAGATATTGGAAGTAATCGATGAATGACATGGTATATTAACCCTCCATTGTCAGGTGAATCATCAGATAGATTGGAACCCCGAAGTTGAGATAATTCTGTATCACGTCTCAGTATGACACTGATACCATGCATGTACATGAGAACAATATCACTCAACAACTTCAAGATAAATGTTACCCTGGCCAATTCTTCAGATTTTTCAGATCGAATTTCTCCTTTCTCCGGATCACCAACTTTTGATTTGCCCTTCACTTTAGTAGTCGGCTCATCAACATCCATCGAACTTAAATTGGTTTCATCATCTTCCTGTCTCTTCACCCTAGGAAAACTCAAGACAATGTCAATAAGATGATCAATAACTTGAATGAAGTTAGCAGGGACTCTTCTGTGGCTTTTTGAACATTTCCCTGACCCATCATGAAGCCTATTTTCAGATATTCCAAGAGGCTCATTCAAAGAAAATCCGTGTTCACTGCCAGAAACTTTTGGCTTCTCTTTTTCCTTTAACAGTATCACGAAGTCTCTTCCTCCTGATGATTCCAACTGACAAGTTGTAGCCACAGCTTTCATAAAAACAACCGGATCTCTTGAAATTACAGGTGCCATTGTTGTCAGGAATGTCCGAGGTAATACCCTACCTATATGTCTCTTTCCATTCAAGGTCTGCCGTATTTCTGATTCCATAGCATTTTGAAGAGTCTGAGGATCTTCGACAAGATGTCGTACAATAACAGATGCAACGGTGTCATACCCAGGGAAAAAACACTTTTTCGGGAGATTAAAAAGTGAAGATAAGCCTCCATGTTCCAGAAACTGGATAGCTAAAGCATGTGTTTTTGTTAGACGAGCACATAACTGAAGAACAGCCTGCATGATCATCGCAGGAACATGCTGCTTTATGAGGCCACAGGCAATTAGTAGAGCTTTTTGACCCTCTTCCATGGTCAGATAGCCTGTAGATTTTCCAAAAATCAATTCCAAATCCTGGTTTGACTCCCCTTTAACAACATCTGAAGATAACGCTTTCTTTAAAGCTGCTGTTGAGTCCTGCGAAGTATTATTCGGCTCTAAAGATCCACTTCGATTTCCTTCCACATGTTCAGACGACAATCTTGTCTGTGCCTGCAGCATCATGCTCAAGATAAGGAGCAAGGCACTTATGCATTTTGGAGCCAGAATCTCATTTTCGGATTCACTTTTAAGGTTGAAATTCATCAATATATCAATTGATATTGTCACAATACCATCCCGTGCAGCAATTTCTCGTGTGTTATCATCCTCTGAGAGCACTAATGCTAAAATGTGTGGAATCATACTACAATCCTTGGAGAAATCAAGTTGTACAAGCTTCAGTTGCTGAATAAGATACGACACAATTTTTGGCCGGTCTTCCCCTTTGTTTCGGCTACAGAGTGTCACAAACAAATCCATCAACGGGAAAGCCATAGAATCATCGCTTTGACATAACTTCACGGATGCAGCAATAACTTCATCAACAGGTGGTTCTTTTGGCTCTGCTTCTTCCTGCGGAACATCTACAGGCTTTTCTGAATCATCAATTTTGGGAGTTTCAGATGAATTCCCAAGAGATAGTGCAAGTGCTTGAGCCAATTCGTCATCTTCCTGCACATGATCATCAGTATTGGTAAACAACCACTCCATTGCCATTTCAACACTGTTTGTTCCAACTCTGCGTAATGCGTCTTCAGCCCTTGACCTTGAAAATCCCATTTCAACAATCATACCAACAATGCCTTCGTCAGGCTGCAGAGGCAAGGCTCTTTGGTTTGTACCCCGGGTAACACCACTTCGATTTTGCCTAGCATCCACAACACCAGAGTATATATGTGTAACAAGGGAGGTAACTGAAGCCACGAAATTAGGATTGCAATTAGGAAACATAGTGTGGTTCCATATAGGTAGTATGACATCCAGAACCTGAGACTGCAGATTTCGCACAAAAGCCTCAGGTTCCCTGGGTACAGGAAAAAGTCCAATCGACAAACCAACTGAAGCTGCCTGGACAAGAAGCTGCGTTTGAGAGGCAGGAGATAAAAGATATGCCGAGTTAACAAAATAATCCAGTGCTCGGCAATAGTTTTGCAGAGTATCTACGAGCCACATACTGTGAGACCATATATTCCTTTCACCTGGCTTCTCATTATCAGTACTAGATGCAGGAATAGAAAACGGCACAGTCCAGAGCAACTGGCTTGTAGCTTCAAATGTGGTGAGAAGTTCCTTAAATGTTCCATGAACATATAAACTATTCACCATAGCTGTAAAACAGACTCTCCTTCGAGTATCAAATGTCAGGGAAGTTATGTCATCTACAACTTTTCCAAGGTACCGGCACTTCACTGACAGAGAGATATCATGCCCGGCAGTAGCACCATACCCCTGGAAGTTCAGAGCTTCAAGAAATACTTTAGCTAAGGCAGTACCAAGGGTCTTAGATGCTGAACTCAATGCTGTTCCATCAATTCTACGACGATTAGCAGAGGTAAATCCTTTCACAAGGGCTGTGAAAAAAAAACGTAGTGTACAATTTAGCTTGTTTAATATTTCAACAATGACAACTTCAGTGCTTTTCTTTTTCGGCTCAGGGGAAGATGACGTTTCTGGTAATTCAGCTGGAATCTCAGGATCAAAATTTAAAGACTCCAGGTGCCGTCGAGTTCTCCCACCCCTCATTCGGGCAATTGCATGTCGTGTGCGACCATGAATACCTTCGCCAGAACGCACAACAGACAGAAAGTCCCGATCTCCACCCCAAATAGACTGCGAGCTACTGCTTCTAATGGATAAAGGGTTTGTGTATCTAACAGCTGAACCATTACTTGAATCCTCATCACTCTCTCTTTCAATAGTATTGGAGGATGCAGAAACTGAATTATCACGTCCTCGATCAACACTCTTTTTTTCATCTTCCTTGGTATCATTACACAAGGCTATCTGCCATATAGTTTGCTTGTATGTTACACCAAGTTCCTTCAGTACATCAGCATCAGCGGCACTTAATTCCGAGATAACTGAAGCTGTTCCTTTCAACAAAAAATTGGAGAGGGACAGCATGCTTTCTAGGCAGGAAAGAGATCTTAAAATCTTTGTCTGGACCTCAGACTCTAATTTAAGAAGCTGAGTGCCGTCAATGGAAACCAAGAGGTCATTTGTCTTCTTCAGATGTTCTCTTAAGTAGGAGCACACTATCCGGGCTAGACCAGCCGAATGCTGAGGGGAGAAGTTCTTAAAAGCGACAGAAAAACTTTGACCAAGAGACGTTGATAGAGGCATAAGGGGTAAAGCAAATAGCTGCAAAACAGCATCAATTCCTTTCTTCTCAACAAACAACGAACATACTTCCGCATTTTGAAGAACGGTTTCAAAGAGACGAGCAACATTACACACACAATCTGGAAGAAACACCTCAACGTTTGGTGGAGTAATATCAGACGATGGTTCCACCTCATCCGAAACCGCCAAGCTCTTGTCACCAACGTCAATTTCCATAGGAACAGGAGCAGCATCAGCAGGCACATCCGATGACTTAGAAGTAGTGGCCTCCATCCCAGATCCAATAACCAACATGGAATTGAGGATTTCAATGAACATATCAACCCCATAACTGCGCAACGACGATTGATGTCTTAAGAGTTCATCAAGCCCACTTGACAAAGAACCAGGCGTATCACCAGTAAGAGCCCGCAGATAAGACGAAGAAGTAAATATCTTAACAAAACACCTCAAGGCATTTCGGTCCTTTACAGCTTGAAGACCGCTATTGTTGAGACACAGAGCATCCAGACACTGAGGAATGCATGTTATGGCTTCTGCCGAGCAGATAACCTCATCTGATATAGCATCAAGGAAGGCAGAAGTTAAACCAGCTGAATCTAAAGCATTAAAACAAGTAGGATCTTTATGAATGAGATCACTCATGACAGTGGCAGCAAGCGAGAACACTCCACCCCCAAAATCTTTTGCTCTACGGAAAATAATGCATAAACATTCAGGCAGCAAACTCTCCTCAGAACCATAGAGGTTAGTGTTACCAGGAGCGTAAGTCCCAAGAGATATTGCACGTAACAAGGCTTTTAACAACAATTTCCTGTGATATGAAATTAATGCTTCAGAATAGGGAGGTTGCTCAGAATCAGGTCGATTAAGAGAACTGTCAAGAACATGTGAATCCCTCCCATTACTATCAGTACTGCAAGTTTTTTCCCTCACATCGTCTTCAGTACTAGAGACTTCAAGTTTCAACCGAAAGATAGTATCATCTAAGCCACCCAAATCTCTGAACAATGCAGCAGCTGGATTGCTGTAATCCATAAAGGCCTCTAATATATGCACAGCGGTACTGACCAAATGCAAGTGCTGGGGATCTGTATCTTTGATGAGAGGCACTAGGGTTGGAATAAGACCAGCTTCTCGCATGGCTGAACATCCAGACGATGATGAAACCAGAACTGTAACAAGGGATAACAACGCTTCCGCAAAACCCAGAGACCACTTGGAAGTATTACAAATGACAGAATCAATTGCTTTCTGCATTAGACCAAATAGCAAACCACGATGTCCACCAGAGGTGACTGCAGTTAAAACAGTTGGCTGCCGAGTTCGATCATGCGATAGTGCAACCAAGGAAAGCAAGCAAAGTATCCTTATCTTCTCTGGAACAGTATCTCCATAGCTAACCAGCGTAACTAACTCATTTACAAACTCGGGTTCACCATTAAAGAAAGAGACAACATTCTCGGTGTCACCACTTGCTTGAACCAAAACAATGAAAGCATATAAACGAATGCATGTATACTGCTGCCGGGTTGCCAACGACGAAAAAGCCCTTGCAAATCTCAATCTGGTCAACAACGCAAATCTTAAACTGGGAGGAACATTGCGATCAATGACTAATTTGTTCAGAAGTTCCAGGTCAGATTCTGCACGCATGCTGACATCAGGTACATGGATAATTTGTAAACCGCCAGGATGTCCACTTGATGATTCATTAGAAGCATAAAACTCGAAATGAAGAGTACAGCCTAGCTGGTGAGAAACCTGATCACAACTTTTTTCCGCGGCACATGACGTCAAGCCAAGACCTTCCTCTTTTCCCCCCCAGCCTTGTGCAAGGGAAAATAGTTTTGAATTCAGAGAAGCATCTCTAATTGAGTATTTTCCGATTTGCCTTTTCAAAAAGGCAGCCAACGTCTGCAGACAGGCTTCAACAACATCTGCATCAGTAGATGCAAGCAGGAGAGAAAGATGCTGCTGCAGTTGTGAAGGAACAAGTGTATGAGAGACACATCGAGTAGAAAGACTAGAAATCAACATCTAATATCACTATACTCTGACACCAATTAGAAAGAAAAAAAAGCATACATATGTATCAAGTGATATTACAGAGGATTCTGGCACAGATTTTTACCTCATAAGAACTATAAAAATGTTTGTTTGTGCAATTCTCTAAAACAACTCTGATAACTCGGAGAACTTGCAGAACAGCATCCTTTGGGAAAGGTGGATCAGACTCCTCAAAATTTTCCTCAATATGCAAATCCTTCCTTACTTTTACGTGCTTCTCGAAAAATGTGTCAAAGTAATTGAAGAGATCCACCCAATGATGGAAGTCACCCTACACAAAGAACAAACTGCCATAAATAAAAACTAACATGATAAACAGAAACAAGATTATACACGGGTTAAAAGTACCTTGTCAAATTCCCAGCGAAAACATTTAAGGGGTTCTTGTATTTGCTCGAGTGGAACAGCAGTAACACTATTGATGAAAGATCTGATTTTGGGAGGCTGGTAGAAATGAATTAAGGAATAATGGTTAGTACTGACAATACATGCAACATCCAATAGGATGCAAGCCCACACATCAAAAGATGACATACAACACTCCACAGAATACCATTTCCCAAAGCTTTCAAGGTTTGGCTTAAGAACTCAAACCTAAATAATACTAACCAAAGGAATCAATCATATTGATTACCATACAGCATAACTTCATAAACAAAAGTTACGCACATGAATTTCATCGAAAATACTCTTTTGTGTGAGATGAAACTAACTTCTTCGACCACTATAACGTGTATATTCAGTAAAATACATAATAGCTCCAAGAAAGCCAAAGAATAACAAATCAATAACAAGTAGCAGAAAAACTGAAAGAGTAATCTAGAAAGTGCAGAAAAAAGAAAATGCATAGACACAGATAGTTATCCAAATGATCAAGAGTTTAATTACGTGGTTAAGAACACTTACCACTTCCGAAGCCCTCCTCCTTCGAAGTTTCATGATTAGAAACAGGGCATCTCCTGAAGCAAGACTAAGAGATTGAGCACTGATCAATCCTCAAAAAGGGAGAGAATTGATCAGTAAACCAATAGAGAACTGGGTGGAATCGAATCAAGATATCCACGCAGTGATCGGGTCCAATATCTGGACAGATGGCGATCGGTGAGGCAAAGGAAGGGGAAGAATTGACGATGGAGGAGATAATCCGAAGCGTAGAGCGATCCGAAACTAGGGTTTTGAAGAGGATCGCGTTGTAGAGAGGGATTTGATAGGGAGAGAGAAAGACGGTGAGAGAGAAGTGGAGAAGAATTCTAAGAAGCTAAGGCGCTTTGTGTTATTATATGCAGCAAGATAAATTTGTTCCAATGCCGGTTTATAATTTTTAGGGATTTTTCTTCTTTTTTTTCCCATTATTTTTAAAACAATTAAATCTAAAAAAATCTTATTTATAACCTAAAATCTTTAAATTTTAAATCTCAAATCTAATTACATAAAATACGCAATCTCTTAAAATAAAATCTGATAAAAACAAAATTAATCATTTAGCAAAAAAATATACTTCTTACAATGTTAATTTCAGTTTTTATATATTATTAAAAGAAAAGTTACTTATTAAAAGTCAAGTCAGGAAATAAAAAATCAAAGTGATACTACTTTTTATATATATAATGAATTTCTTAATCTTGTAAGAGTCATGCATAAACCTCTAACAAATTTTTGCAATGACTTTAGAATATAATTATATTCATAATTCTTACTTTTAAAATAGACTGATATTTGTATCTGTTTTACTTATATCTTATGCATAAACCTGTTACAGAAATGAACTTTGAATAGGTATTAAGTAATTGCTTTGGAAATAAATTAGGACTAATTAATATTTTATTATCTATAAAGCATCTTTTAATACTTAAAAGAGTTTTGATTAGGAGGAAGCAAAAAAGAAGAATCATTGAGAAAAGATTAGAAGCAAAAGCTAAAGACAATTCTGTGATTCTTTTCTTCACATCTAATGCTTTTTTTCTTTCTTCTTTATAGTTATAATTTCGTGAGACAGAATCACAAATTTTACTAATATGTACTATTTTTACATTTGCCAAAAGAATCAAAACACATGCACATTTACACAAAGCTAGTACTCGTGCAATGAAGCACTAAGAGATAGATTGATTGAAGACTCAATCCTCAGTATCAGGTATCTCAAAGACCAGAAATTTTGCAACAGAAGAGACTGTCTTTCTATCTAGACATTTATTTCTGCAAGTCTTGCTTCTGAAGATAGATGATAATAGTGATGATGAATTATGAGTCCTTCCTTGCATTCTGATGTTGTTTGCAGCCACAGTTAGTCTCTTGCTTATCATTTCACTTACACTCACAGAGCCTACGGGTGTTCTCTCTGGAGTTTTTGGTATGAAGCTGTTGAAACATTCAGAATCTTCCATCTCTGTAGCTCTTTGTACTGTGAATGAAGATCTTATGGTTTGAGGTTCAGATGTGGAAGGACCAAGAAACTCTCTCCTCTCAAGGCACTTTTGTTCAGATCCAAAATTTCTTGATACAGGTTTGACCCGAGATTTCTTTATCTTATTGTTTTCACTTTGGATCAAGGTACTGGCTCCTTCAATGGATTTATCAGAAGCAGGGCAATGTCTTATTTGAGCTTCATCAATGCTGTTAGATATATTTGGCTCTTGTAATCCGCTTACAACTCTAGCTTCTGCATGGATAAACCAGGGTTTTTGGTTATCCAAGAAGATGCATTTCAAAGGCAAAGTCTCGGCAAGGTAATAAAAGCGACATTTTCGTTTAACCTATACTACAAAACAGCCAAAAGTTAGAATGACTCTGCAGCAATGGATAGAGCTAGCAAAACCAAAATCATTTTCATTACCATCAGACAATTAACTCGTATCTCCCCTGAGCTTGAAAAGCAACTTCCATGTGTTTTCTCGAGTTTTCCTGCAAAACCCACACTTTTGATTGATACATGTTCTGATGATAATTGCTGTGAAGCAGTGTATCTTCAATTTAACGGCAAAGAGAAAGAAAAACAAAACAAAACATGTGCAATCTCATCTCAAGATGTCCTGTAGATACATAATAACAATGATGAATATTCACGACAGACAAATCATCAAAGAAAACAGCCACTAATGATGCAGAAGATAATGTAAAAAGAACACTTGTTTTAGTGGTGACCATCAGAATCATAACTTGAAACATCTGTAACATCCAGCAAAGTTTTCATTTTGTTCTCAATTACCTCACAGACCAAAACACTATATATCCAGAAAGATTCATTAATGAGAATGCTATCAGTAAACCTATAAAGCTAAAGTGAGAAACCCCATAAAAGCAAAACTTTTCCAGAAACAGTAGATACAGAAAACAAAATCGAAAGAGAAAATTCCGATAGAAAATCTGCGGGAAAACGAAAAAGAGTTTTTTTTTTTACAGTTGGTTTATAGCTTACTCTTGAATTCTCCTGCTGTGATATCATGAGCAACCATCATGACGATTCGAGTTCCTAAGTTAGTCTCAACGAAGACCGCCACTTCTTCTGCAAAAGCCATTGTGTGAGAGACTGAGAGAGCAAAGACGATTCTCGTTGGTTTTGTTAAAAAATAAAACATCATCACGCTGTTTCTAGCCGTGTGAAGACAAGTGTTCGCAGTTTTAATGAAGTAAAAACGGCAGACTGTGCAATGTGTAAATTCAAAAACTGAAATTAATAAATCGTCGGAATCAGTTTTCCTTCCACCGAGGGAAACCTAAAAATGGTCGTTTGATTCTCTCACTCTCCGTTCAAAAATGCGTCGGCACAAGCGATGGCCTTTGCGGCCTCTCGCTTACTGTTTCAGTTCTTCCTCTATATCTTCGGCGGCGGAGACAGTGACTACTTCAACGACGGCGGCTTTTCCGTTGAAGCACGTGACGAGGTCGAACTTCGAGACGACGCTGAATAATCTGCGTTCGCTTGTGAAGGCTGCTGATTTTGTGGCCATTGACCTCGAGATGACTGGCGTGACTAGCGCTCCGTGGCGCGACTCCTTGGAGTTTGACCGTTACGACGTTAGATACCTCAAAGTCAAAGACTCCGCCGAGAAATTCGCTGTCGTTCAATTTGGCGTTTGTCCCTTTCGCTGGGATTTTCACACTCAGTCATTTGTTTCTTACCCGTTAGTCTCTCTCTTTCTCTTTACCTTCAATTGTGCTATATTGCTGATAAATTTGACCATGGGTCTCGTTTTGGCAGGCACAATTTCTTTGTATTTCCTCGTCAGGAGCTCACATTTGATCCACCAGCTCATGAATTTCTCTGCCAAACTACCTCCATGGATTTCCTTGCCAAGTATCAATTTGATTTCAACACATGCATACATGAAGGTGCCTCCTGTCTCCTTTCTATGTGATCATTTTTACCATTTTCATTTCTCATTTGGATGTCCTGAAGAGAACAATGTTAAGCAATTAAGTATGTTTTGAAAGTATGGATGTGGTAGTCCTAGAGGAATTCACATATTTGAATAATCCCAGGAATATCTTATTTGTCCAGACGACAAGAGGAAGAGGCATGTAAGCGTTTGGAAATGATATACGGCGAGGATGGAAATAATTCATCTGTTGAAACAGAGGATGTAAAGTTGGTGCGGTTGGCAGATGTTCTTTTTGCTGAAAGGATGAAGAACATGCTAAATGAATGGCGATCTGGGCTGTTACATGGAGGGAATGCATCCTCTAGGCCTCCGAGGATCTCAAACGGATCGACCCAGAAAACTGAAACTGTGTTCTACCTCTTGCGTCCAGCTCTCAGTCTGCAGGGTTTCACTTCTCATCAGCTCAGAGTCATTAAGTCGGTAATGCTCTTTGTTCTAAAGATTAATCTCTGTTTTTCATCTTTTCCTCAGGTTTTTTCGTTTTCTTTTTGTTAATCTTTTCGCTCTGGATTTGGCTTTACAGGTTATAGGAAAGCTTTTTGGAGATCTGGTGTACATACATTGTAATGATAAAAATTCTTGTTCACAGGACTTTGTTGTGTATACTGATTCAGAAACAGACAAGAGAAATCTCATGGTAAGGTAGCATTTATGTTGTGGGAAAGATTTGTTACGATCAGATACATGCCCTTTGGATCTTAACTAAGAGTTATGGAGTGAAACTATTTTAGGATAGCAAAGTTCAGGCTCCAGGGATGATCTAGCTGTAGTGTAGTCACTGGTTCTTTTAGTTAGAAGCTCTCATTGATTTAGATATCATTACTTTGTCTTTTCACAGAAGGAGGCAAAGGATGAACGCATGAGAGTGGCAGAAAGAAAAATACAAGCTGCAGTCGGGTTCCGTCAAGTGATTGATCTGCTTGCTTCAGAGCAAAAGTTAATTGTTGGTCACAATTGTTTCTTGGGTATGTAAGCAAGTTGCTTCATTTTACGTCAATGAAGGTGTAGTAACTAAGAGATGCCTCTCTCTAATCATTTTTTTTCTTCTGACATAGATATTGCACATGTATACAGCAAATTTGTGGGTCCTCTTCCTTCAACAGCTGAGAAATTCGTGGCCGTCATAAACAGTCACTTTCCTTACATCATGGACACCAAAATACTCTTAAACGTGAATCCAGTGTTGAATCAGCGAATGAAAAAGGCTAGTACATCATTATCGTCCGCATTTTCATCGTTATGTCCGCAAATAGAGTTTTCTTCAAGAAGCTCTGACTCGTATCTTCAGCAGCGTGTCAAGATTGACGTCGAAGTAGACAACATTAGGTTTGTTTCACCTCGTTGACTATTTTTCTGATTTAAACAGTTTTTAAATGATGTTTTCTCGGTTTCAGGTGTTCGAACTGGAATGCAGGAGGAAAACACGAAGCTGGTTATGATGCTTTCATGACAGGCTGCATCTTTGCGCAGGCATGCAATCATCTAGGGTTCGACTTCAAACAACATTCGCAATCAGATAACATGGCCCAGAACGAGAAACTTGACAAGTACATCAACCGTCTTTATCTCAGCTGGACAAGAGGTGACATCATCGACCTTCGGACAGGCCATAGTAATCCAGATAACTGGCGAGTCTCTAAGTTTAAATACGAGAACATTGTCCTTATCTGGAACTTCCCATCAAAGCTGAAGGCTAGAGAGATCAAAGAATGCATTTGCAAAGCCTTTGGCTCGGCTTCTGTCACTTCTGTGTACCACATTGATGACTCTGCGGTTTTTGTAATGTTCAAGAACTCGGAACTCGTCTCAGACTTCCTAACGCTCAAGCAGCAGCTGGACTCAAGTGATGGTCCAGTCTCAGTTCTTCACCCTCTATCCAAGATCCTTGAAGGAGGAAACACTGGAGCTGCAGACTACGAAGCATACAAAGAGATTTGCAGCTCACACACCTCAAAGATCCTATTCTCTGACCAAGCTGAAACAGTCGGAGTCAAGTCAAAAAGTAGACCCAACCCACAAGACGTGACTGAGAAAAGAGAGGAGAAGACAGTCGCTGTGACTCGCAATGCATCGGATTTGATCGATGCCTTTTTGGCCTGTAGAGTTGAAGTAAAAGCTGCTACAACTAGTTAAACTGCTCTCTTATTTACTATGGCAGATAACCCTTTTTGTCAACATGAAATACTGAAACGCAATGAAATGATACTAGATATATATATATTTTTGCGTGACTATAAAAAGAAACATTAAATGATTGATGTTCAGTTAAACGCCTAGAATTGCCAGTATTAATCTCAAACAATGGATCCGATGGAGATGTCAATCTCAATTAAGTTATCTTCTGTCTCAATCTCTTCCAATATCTCCATAATCTCCTCGTAATACTCTTCTTTACTCATCCGACGTTTCTTCTCTAACTTCTCTTCCTCTGCTACTCTAACCAGAGAGATCTCTATCAAACCCTCTTCCTCTTCATCTAAACTGGATTTGGTTTCTTCACCTACAAGCTCCTCCTGATGAAAACAAGACTTGGACTTTTTGTTGAACAAGTCGTTCGTGTTGAAAACATTAGAGAGAAATAAGATTGGGATCATTACTAGAATGCCAATATTCTTGAAGAATGATAGTGATGAGATCAATAGTGTCTTATGAACTCCATTCCTTGCCATTGTTGGGATCATCAACCTTACACAAACGACTTAAATATGGAAGGAGTTCGATATCTAAGCTAATCAAGACTCAAATTTTCCAGTCGAATGCATTGAACACAGACAAAATGCAATGGGTACAAAGACAAATCTCTGATTGCATGTTCCCCATAATCTTGTAAGGGACCCCATTAAGTCAGGACTTGTGGACAAATGAGAAGACAGGTACAAGATGCAGTTATGGGAGTTTCAACGTTCAGACACATGCATTGTTGCTTTGACTTTCTTCCGTTGACTTGTTTTTCTTATCTTGAGTCCTACAAAGAATATACCACCCTCATCTCAAAAATAATCAACAAGATTCCAACAAAACCACACTAAACCCCGGCTTAATGAATCTGAAGCTATTGTGTAACAGATAGATAGTTTCACTTTATGTCAAGGAATTCTAATCCGGTCGCGGTTGGACTCAACCCGTATAGATCCAAGTACTTTGGGTCGTGAAACTTGCTTAGATGTCTCATTCCACTATCACAAAGAATGGTGACAATTGTGTGACCAGGACCAAGAGTTTGGGCCACCCTCATTGCCCCAACACAGTTCATAGCCGAGGAGCTTCCAACAAAGAGCCCATCGTTCTTCAGAAGAAACCTGGGAGATAGCATACCGAATCTTCATCAATACTCTATAAAACAGGTATGTCACAACATATATAGAATGAGCACTACCTCGACATCTCAACTGCCTCTTTGTCAGTACCACGAAAAGCACCATCAAGTTTTGCCATAAGGAAGTTTTTGGTAAGCCTGTTGATTCCAATTCCTTCTGTTATCGTATCATATGGGTTCTTTAGTCGACGCCCTTCAGCTTCCTCTCTTGTGTACATCACTCCCCGTGTTACTTTATTGTATAGACCAGATCCAGGAGGATCGATCAGGAAGCATTTAACATTTTCATTCTTATCCTGTTCAAAAAGCACATTACATTTATGACCTTTTATGTTTGTTTATTACATATACGAACGAATACACATTCATACAGCTGTGATTAGTATAACCCCTGATTAAGCATACCTGAAGAAACCTTGAAACGCCAGCTAAAGTACCACCTGTCCCGGCAGCAGCAACAAAGGCGTCAATGTTCCCATGAGTCTGGTGCCAGATTTCAGGGCCAGTACCATCATAATGAGCTCTATAATTTGCCAAATTTTCAAATTGATCTGCAAAGAAGCCACCACTAACTGAATCTGAGAAAAACGAAGGCGCTTTCCCCTCCTCAACTGTGCAACCATTAGTTTTCTCCTGGTAGATGCCATTTGTTGCGCTCACAAGTCTTCTCTTTGATGCTAACTCGTTTGCTTCCTCAGCCCGTCGCCTTGCAATGTTGACATAGTGCTCTTTGTTAGTTATTGACACTGGCCTCACCCTCTCAACACTTGCTCCAAGGGCTTCAAGTATTTGAGACTAAATAAGTCCAACACGATACAAATTTGAGTACACATATAGTGCATACAAGAAAGTGTGAATCATGAAGGTGTATAAAAGAGATAACCTTTTCAATAGCCGCATCATCAGGTATAACAACATGACATTTACACCCATATGCCGGAGCAACTGTAGCAAGACTAATGGCCGTACTTCCCGCACTACCCTCTGTTACAATTCCGCCCAGAAATAGCTTGCCAGATTCCAAAGCCTTAATAAAATTCATTTCATAAAGAGTCTCAGGGCTAATATGATTAGCGTAGTCGGTAAACTCAATCACTGACACTTTGTTAAGACTTAAGAAAGGCTTATGATGAAGTCTAAGAAGTAAAAACAAAAAATGTTGAAACTTTTAATACAGAAAATCCCAAGTATACCTCTTGAATGATCTTCACAGCAACTCTATCTTTGACGCTACCTCCTGGATTCAAAAACTCGCATTTCCCAAGAATCTGGACACCACATGAAGAATGTTAACGTTTTTAACTACATCTTTACACTGTCAAAACCGAAATCAGATAAGAAAATCGAGAAAAACCTCACATCCAGTAGCTTCAGAGAGACTACTGATCCTTATCAGAGGAGTATTACCAATGGCATCGACGATCCCGTTTCTCATAATCAGCTTGTCCTTCCTCTTCTTCTTCTCAGAGAGACGTAAGAAGTTCCAATAACAGTAAGAAGAAAGCATCACTATCGCCGCCGCTGCAACAACAGCGCCAGATATCTTAACAGGCGCCATTGATTGAAGCTCGCCTTCTCCGTAAACAAGCAACACTCTCTCTCCGGTGAAGTAATTATTAGGTCGTCGGCGAAGCAACACTCTTTCTCTTCTTTTTCATTTTAATTCCCAATATTTCCTTTAGTTCAAAGATACGTCACGAAAGTTTTAAAATTATCAGATACGTCCTTTAAAAAATACTATTAGAGGTCAGCTTTAACCAATTTCCTAAAACCCTTTGCACACTTCCAAAAATGATGTCGTCTCTATCTCGCCTTCTCCGTGGCGCCTTCAACACTTCCACAATCCGCCGTTTTTCCTCCGCTGCAGCCACCGAAACCGCCGCATCTCCGGAAGCCACACCCACAATCTCGAAATCTAAGAAGTCACTTAGCAGTATCGTGAATGACGAACGAAACCCCAAACGGATCGTGGAGAAGTTTAAGAAGGCATGTGAGTCTGACCGATTTCGAGCTAACATAGCTGTTTACGATAGAACTGTGCGCCGTCTAGTCGCCGCAAAGAGATTACATTTTGTTGAAGAGATTTTGGAGGAGCAGAAGAAGTACCGCGAAATGTCAAAGGAAGGATTCGTAGCAAGGATCATTTCTCTTTATGGAAAAGCAGGCATGTTTGAAAAAGCTCAGAAGCTGTTCGACGAAATGCCTGAGAGAAACTGCAAGAGGTCAGTGTTGTCCTTCAATGCTTTGCTTAGTGCATATGGACTTTCCAATAAATTCGATGTGGTTGAAGAACTTTTCAAAGATTTACCAAGTAAGCTATCAATCAAACCAGATATTGTATCTTACAACACATTGATCAAAGCATTGTGTGAGAATGATTCTTTACCCGAAGCTGTTGCATTGCTTGATGAGATTGAGAACAAGGGTTTGAAACCTGATATAGTCACATTCAACACACTTTTATTGTCGTCATATTTAAAGGGACAGTTTGAGGTAGGGGAAGAGGTATGGGCTAAACTGGTGGAGAAGAATGTAGCTATAGACATCAGAACTTACAATGCCCGGTTGCTTGGATTAGCCAACGAGGTGAAATCAACTGAGCTAGTGAATCTCTTTGAAGAACTGAAGGCTAGTGGGATCAAACCTGATGTTTTCAGTATCAATGCTATGATTAGAGGATCAATCAACCAAGGAAAAATGGACGAAGCTGAATCATGGTACAAAGAAATTGTGAAGCATGGTTATCGTCCTGATAAAGCTACCTTCGCATTATTGCTTCCTGCTATGTGTAAAGCAGGCGACTTTGAGTCTGCAATTGAGCTCTGCAAAGAGACATTCAGTAAGCGGTATCTTGTAGGTCAAGCTACGTTGCAGCTGGTAGTTGACGAATTGGTGAAAGGTTCCAAGAGAGAAGAAGCTGAGGAGATTGCAGAGATTGCTAAAACCAATAATTTCTTAAAGTTCAAGCTAAATTTGCCCTCTCAGAAGGAGGAGTAAGTGATTCATTTGCTACTCTTATCTCTCTCACTTGTGTGTTGTTGCATCATCCTAGAGACCTTAGGCTAAGAACTTGCGGATCTTGCTTTGTGGTTCTTCTACCTCTCTCTTTGAACCTTCCTGAAGTGTTTCTTGTGTTTCTATTGACGTAATAGTTTTACCTGTGGCTTATTGGCATTGTAGTCGAGATTTAGGCAGAAGAAACGTTTCACATTTAATAAATTTTGATTGAAAATTTTTCTATACTTTTTATCAGGGTTATTATACTATATGCTCGAATAAATTTCACATATCAAAAAAAAAAATTACATTAACAAAACATCATTTCATTTTAGAAAGAAAATATTACAAATGAAAATCTTTGGTAAATAAGGAAAAAAAAAAAAAAAAGCTATACAAGTCAATGGTTGACTTGGACAACGTACCGGAGTTGATGTAAACCGACTTCCAAATACTCCAATTGTTTATTTTCCTTTCTCCGATCAATTCAAAACCCTACTTCAACCCTGCGATTCACAGAGCTTGGCGAAAACGCCGAAACCAAAAATGGCGTCTATTGTTCTTCGTTCTCACATTATGAGATCATTATCAAAGTCTGGATCTCGTAATCGAAGGATGATCTCTTCGGAAGCATCTTCTTCGAATTCTTCAGGGAGGGTTCAGGGACTTTCCTCTGACCAGGCGATGTTTTCCGATTTTCCACCTCCAAATCAGCCTCCTCCTCCTCCTCAACCGGAAGCAGCAGCAGCGTTGGGAAAGGATCGGAAAGGTCTTAAGTATCTTAGTTACGGACTCCTTTGGGCATTCACCGGAGCTACTGCTGCTACTGGTTACGCTAGTTATGGTCTGTACTTACATTTCCTCCGTCCATGATCATCTTCATCTCGCATATATTACTATTTTTGGTTGGCTTTGCAGAGTTATTTTCCCCTGTGAAATGAGAGTACATGTGTTTTGGCTTAATATTGAAATGTCCATGTCTTAGTCACCAGCTACAATCGATCCTTGAGTCTTTTAGATCTGATCCTTCTTCTTTGTTTCGTTATGCAGCTTACACATTAGATGAAGTTAATGAAAAGACCAAGGCGTTCCGAGAATCAGCTAAGCAATTAGCTGAGCAGGCACGAACTGCTAATTCTTCTGGCATTGATGTAAGTTGTTTGATAACATTGAGTCACTGTCAAATTAACTTTGTCTAACCATTGTTTCCATATTGATCAGTGGACTTCCCATCCTCAATTACTACTTAACGCTAATGCTGCCATATTTTGGCCTGTATGGATTTGTTTATAAGCTTCTCTGAAATAATACTTCATATACTTATATCTCTCTCTGCAGAAATATCAAACCATGTTGTACTCTACTGCGATGACAGGTATAGTTCTTTTGCTTTTCTCATTATAACAAATGATATGTCTTTAATTTTTCCATAGCATGACTTGGTTGCTTGGATTTTCATCAGGGTCTGCAAAAGCTATTGATAAGTATTTGGAGCTTAGAGAAATTGTGGAGGAACACGTAAAAGTATATCCTTTTTCCGAACAGCATTTCTTGTTGCATTGTTTTTGTTTTCTAGTTTCTTCTGGAATATTTATTTTCTGTCTGGTTTGTTATAGGGTTTTACAGAACCTGTCTCGGAAAAGCTTCTTCCAGACATGCCCCCCTCACAACAGCATATCTTCACCCTAGTTCTTGATTTGAATGAGACACTGCTTTATACAGACTGGAAGGTATGGTTACATTGGTTTACTAATAACCAAATGTTTGCATCATAGGTGTCCTAGATGTGAGTATCTGGCTCAGAGTATAGATGGCTGAGACAAAGCAGTGCTATTGAACTGATTGTTTTCTTAAGTTTACATAGTGAACTTTTTTTCTGCCTTTTCATTTACAAATACATTTAGCGAGAAAGAGGGTGGAGGACATTCAAAAGACCAGGTGTCGATGCATTCTTGGAGCATCTTGGAAAATTCTATGAGATTGTCTTGTATTCTGACCAGATGGATATGGTAAAGTCTTCGTTAATTTGTTTTAGTTTTTGCTTGTAGTTTCATAGTAAACCCGCAACTAACACTTGTTGTTTCATTGGTTGTAGTATGTAGATCCGGTCCTTGAGAAGTTAGACCCAAATCACTGCTACATAAGTTATAAGCTAACAAGAAGCGCTACTAAATATGAGAATGGAAAGCACTATAGGGTACGTAACTATCTTTATCTCTGTTAAAACTTACTCTCTCTTACACACTGAGTAGCTGTTTCTCAACGACCTTTTAAATTTCCTTCTGTAGGATCTGTCTAAGCTGAACAGAGATCCAAAGAAGATTCTGTATGTTAGCGGGAATGCTTTTGAATCAAGCCTTCAGCCAGAGAATTGCGTCCCAATAAAGCCGTACAAGCTAGAAGCTGATGACACAGCCCTAGTTGACCTGATACCTTTCCTTGAATGTAAGTATTGTGAACTGCGGGAATAACATAAATTCTATTCCAGTCTCGTGAAGTTGTGAACTTCCTTCTTATATAAATGTCTTTTGGGTTATGCAGATGTTGCACGTAGCAGTCCAGCTGACATCAGGCAAGTTTTAGCGTCCTTCGAGAGGAAAGATATTGCCAAAGAGTTCCTTGACAGGTCCATAGAGTATCAAAAAAAGTGAGTCGATCACAGCTTTTTGTTTACCCATCGTATCAATCCATAATCTGATACGAGTTTCCAACTAAGACTGTTGATATCTGTATACAGGAAAATGCAAGATCAACGAGGACAAGGCCGATTCTGGAGGCGTTAGAGGATCTAATATTTATGTGTATAGCGAGAGACAGTAATTGATGCTGCACAACATAAAATAGAAACAGGAACTACTTACTGTTCTTCGCCATGGGTTTAGGTGAATGTTCCCGACTAAATATGTCTCTCTCAACTAAGAGTTGTTACATTTTCACCCAATTTCCTCGCATTTGTCTCCGCTTTACTAAAAGTAACATTTTTGTGAGAACTAATACAAATTATTATCATTTGGAAGGTTCATTCTTTCGTTGATTAAGAAATACAGAGTTAGTTGCTTAGTTTTGGTTGAAACGTCTACTTTGTATGAATGAATTTAAAACAGAGTAATTTATCTTTTCGATTACGTTAATAGCTGTCTGCTTCAAAGCGTGTCTTAAGGTGCAATATCAGGTCTACAATTAGGTCAATCAATCACAAAGTCCCTTCACCTGTAAATCTTCCTATTATTAATGTGTAGTAGTCAAAACAACTTAAAATGTAGTACAAAACTCAATTACTTTTTAGTACAACTCCTAAACACCACTTATCTGTAATAATAATACACGACACATCTTCCAACTTCGAATCACAGACACACAAACAAACCCACTTGAGATTCAAATGCCTCGTCCTTGTCTCTTCTTCTTCTTCCTCTTTCTTCTCTTGGTCGTACCTTGTCTCTCCCATGGAACCGGAGAAGACCACAACGACGATGACGCTCCCGTTAGGAGTTCTAATCTCAAATCAAAATCCTTAATCGCTGTCAAAATCCTATGTCTTGTCATCATTTTTGTCCTCACGTTCATAAGCGGAGTATCTCCTTATTTCTTAAAATGGAGTCAAGGTTTTTTGGTTCTGGGGACACAATTCGCCGGAGGAGTATTCCTTGCAACCGCTTTGATGCATTTCTTACCTGATGCTGATGAAACGTTTCGTGATTTGTTAACTGCGGAAGGAGAATCAGAGCCATCTCTGGCTTACCCATTTGCTTTTATGTTGGCTTGTGCTGGTTATATGTTGACTATGCTTGCTGATTATATCATCGCTCATGTATACTCAAAAACCCAAAAAGATTTGGAGCTTCAAGGTACCAAACATTACCTCTAAACTTCTGAATCTCAATCCAGAATTACAAAACGGTTGTGTTGATTGTTGAAAGTTCAATGCTTTGTATTGTTGCAGGAGAAGAAAAATCGAATCAGACTTCAGAAACAGCAGAAACATCGATTGGAGATAGCATTCTATTGATCATAGCTCTCTGTTTCCACTCTGTCTTCGAAGGCATAGCAATAGGGATCTCAGAGACTAAAGCAGATGCTTGGAAAGCTCTATGGACAATAACTCTTCACAAGATATTTGCAGCTATTGCAATGGGAATAGCTCTTCTCCGTATGATCCCTGACCGTCCTTTGTTCTCCTCAATCACTTACTCTTTCGCATTTGCCATCTCAAGTCCAATTGGTGTTGCGATCGGAATAGTCATTGATGCAACGACTCAAGGGTCAGTGGCAGATTGGATATTTGCATTGTCAATGAGCTTGGCTTGTGGAGTTTTTGTGTATGTGTCTGTGAATCATTTGTTGGCAAAAGGTTATCGACCAAACAAGAAAATTAATGTTGATGAGCCTCGTTTTAAGTTTTTGGCTGTGTTGTTTGGAGTTGTTGTCATCGCCATTGTTATGATTTGGGACACTTGAGATAAACAATTGTCTCAACTACCGATTAGAGTTATGTTCGATTGTTATGTAATGTAACGTAGCAATACTTGCCTTGAAGCATCATCAATAAGAATGTTTATTTGGGCTTGTGTTAGGCCCGTTTGTGTTATTACTGATAAGCAGTACATTCTAATTGGGCCTGGCCCGCTTGACTAAGCCTTCTTTGTCCCGCCACTCTTCTGTTATATGACCAAACTACGCACCTTCACATTTCAAATTCTCCATTACTGTTTCCTTCTCGCATTCTCGGTCTCCTAGGGCTATGGGTTTTAGGATCCGGATTCTGTGAAGGGCTTCAATGAATTTGGGAGATTTGAATAAGGTCTGGGAAATTAAGGCTTTGAAGAAGAAACCCAGAGAAGATGAAGCGAGTAAAATTCTGGAGAAAGTAGCGAATCAGGTTCAGCCAATTATGTCTAGACGAAAATGGCGAGTCAAGCTTCTCTCTGAATTCTGGTAATATAAGGGTTATTGTTACAATCGATAAAGTGGTCATGCAAGAATTATTCGTATTGAAAGTGTTGATGTTTAGGGTTCATAATGTTTTTTTTTTTTTCTTCTCAATTTTGAGATTGTAGCCCAACAAATCCAAGGCTTCTGGGGGTGAATGTAAATAGGGGCGTGCAGGTGAAATTGAGGCTTCGAAGGGTAAACCAGGATGGAATTTTCTTATCGTACCATGAAATTCTTGACACCATGCTCCACGAGCTTTGCCATAATGCCCATGGTCCTCATAATGCAAGTTTCTATAAGCTTTGGGATGAACTCCGTAAGGTATCCTCTATTCATCTGAGTATCTGACCACCCACCACCATGGAACTTGATGTTTAGGAACTTGAATTACATTTTTAAACTTTGGAGAGAGGTGTGGTTGAATCGTAGGATACTGTCTCGTTGCATATAGTAAGATAACTAGCATGATTTCGACCTCCTGTAACTGAAATCTCTTAGCAGCATTATTGATAATTTGAGATATATCAAATGGTTGGAAATGTTTCTGATTTAAGGTATTCACTGTGATGGCTTTTGGAGAGTTTGATTACATTAAGATTACATTTCCTTTGCATTACCAGTGCCTCATTTGTTTCTCCCTATGGCGTTTAACTAATTTCGTTACATCCAGGAATGCGAGGAGTTGATGTCAAAGGGTATAACAGGGACAGGACAGGGATTTGATATTCCTGGGAAGCGTTTGGGTGGGTTTTCTCGGCAGCCTCCACTCCCATCTCTTCGAGTAACAGCAGCTACAGCAGCAGAGAAAAGAGTGCGTCAGGGTAATCTCTTACCTTCTGGACCTCATCGTCTTGGTGGTGATAGCAGCATTATGTCAGATCTTAGTCCAATTCAGGCTGCAGCAATGGCTGCAGAAAGGCGTTTACTTGATGATATATGGTGTGGTTCCCAATCCACAGAGGCTTTAGAAGACAAAGAGAATGATAGTGACGCATGGAAGGAACCTGTTTTACTAAGTGAAACTTGTAGGAGTACGAATGAAAAGTCAGTAAAAAGAAGTAGTAGCTGGTCCAATTCCAATTCTTGCCCTCCATCTTCTAGTCATCAATGGGAATCAGATGTCATTGATCTAACAGAGGAAGCTTCTGAACCAAGGTGTACTAAAAGAATTTGCAGTCCAGGCGATCAGGGTTCTTCTTGTTCCAAAGATGAACAGAACTCTGGTTTCATGAAGTCGTTAGCAACTTCTCCATCGACCAGTGAAAATGTAAACCAAAGCAGAGAAGAATCTTCAATGTGGCAGTGTGCAGAATGCACCTTATTGAACTCGGTAAGTCTGCCTCAGAGACTATAAACTTTATCCTGTTATCTCTAATCCTTTTATCTTAATGTTTATTTTGGCTTGATTACTCCTACCAGTCCCTGGCTCCAATATGTGAGCTATGTACAGCAGCAAAGCCAAAGAAAAAGGAGATGAAACACAAAGTCTGGACTTGCAAATTCTGCACGCTTGAAAATGAGGTGAAGTTAGAGAAATGCGAGGCTTGCAGTCAATGGAGATACTCATATGGAGCACCATTGTCTACTCGTGCTCCTAATGTCGGCACTTGAGGTATTTGTCCACTCTTCTAAAAGGACTAAAAGTCAGCATTTTCTGTAATCTGAGTCCCAACTTGGGCATTTTAGAAGATATTTTAGCATTTGTATAGCTATTTATGATAAAGAAGAATGAAACAGGTTCTTCTTTGGAAGTTGTTTATGTCCATTTTGTATCCATGGTGGTAGTTTCAATCAGTTCTTGGTCACTGTTGTCTACTGAGTTCCAAAACCTTAATTAGACCCATTGCCTGAAGCTAATAGAAGTATAGAACATATTACTCCTCTCAAACAATGGATATTCCATTTTGATTTGTTGTTTTCTGTTGTCAAGCACCCAAATTTGTCACTTAGATAATATAATTTATATTCCAGTCTGAAAACAGATAATTTATTTATCTAATCCATTATATCCACCAACATATAGAAATATAGATTTACCCAACTAATATTTTGTCACATATGCATGTAACTTTTCATTTGTAATGGTGGCTAAGAGTCGATAATATTTAGTATTTACAACGCAATTATTAATTGTAAAATTCCAAAAGTTAAAATGAGATTAATTAATTAGTACTAATATGATTAGATTCAGGTAACCTTAAATGTGGGGAGTCTTAATACAAGTCAAAGAACGACGGCTTCACGCAACTTAAGACCAACATACACATACGTCATCACAAACGTCATTACAAATAGATCCAATTTTCTTAATCTTTTTTCCTATTAATTAGCCAAATTAAAAACAAATGATTAATAGAAGAGAATTAAAAGATGCTTTCTACATGATGAGTTTTGGGAATTTAAACAACCCGAAATATTTATATATATATATATATATATATATACATCACTTACTTTACAAGTTATCTAAATGCTACTACTGTATATTTGTTTTAAAAGTATATATATATATATATATTGAACTAGTCATTTAAGTAGAATAATCATTTAGGAGGTTGATGAATTCAAAAGTAGGTGGCACCAAAAAAACATGTGATGACTAATGAACATAAAATGTGTAGATAAGCAGACAAAAACATCCTTATTGTTAGCTCATATTAACTAACACACACACATGAATATGTTCATAATCAGTTTAATACAAATGTGTTGGTACCTGGCCCGTCAGCGCTCCACTTTGCAAATTATGATTTTATGGCCACTTCGTAAGTAGCAAGCCGAAAAGTTTATATGAGAAGTCCCAGCCCACAATCGAATTTAGATCCTGCACGTTAAGGCAGCCAAACTCCGAATTAAGCGGACAACAGCTAGAAGAATTTGGACTCAACCAATAACAGCGTATTCGGAGGAAGAAGTTAGTTAATTTACAATTATAAAAGGAGAGTCATTCAATTGTAAGATCCATCTGATTCTATTATTCAACCTACTTTTTGTATTGTTTGTTATTCAATTAATAAAAACCCTAATTTAAAATTCATTCTCGAGCTAGTTGGAAAATCTCTGTTTTATTAGTTTAAAATACAAAAATAATTAGGATAATTTAAATTTAAGAAAACGATTTAGTATTAGTTATAATCTTTGAGTCAGAGTCAAAGGTCGCCGCCATAGCTATATAATAAGCTCACTTCATCTTCTACAATTCAACCACAATCTCTCTTCTCTCTCATTTCTTCTTCTTCCCAATCCCAAAACCATGGCTACATGTATCGACACATCTCGAAATTGCCAAGACGATGATTCTCGCTTCCATTGCATCTTCAGACCCGGTTTATCTGTTAACCGGATTATCCACAACCTCCATATTGAAGATGATGTTTGGATCAAGATGCTTGAAGAAGCTAAATCCGATGTTGAGCAAGAACCCATTTTATCAAACTATTACTACTCTTCGATTACATCACATCGATCATTTGATTCCGCTTTAGCTAATATTCTCTCTGTAAAGCTCAGCAATTTAAGTCTCCAAAGCAACACACTTTACGAGTTGTTCATCAGTGTTTTAGAAGAGAGTCCAGAGATTATTGAATCGACGAAGCAAGATCTGATAGCAGTCAAAGAAAGAGATCCAGCTTGTATAAGCTATGTTCATTGCTTCTTAGGATTCAAAGGCTTTCTCGCTTGTCAAGCTCATCGAATAGCTCACAAGCTTTGGAATCAGAACAGAAAAACTCTAGCTTTATTGATCCAAAACAGAGTATCAGAAGCTTTTGGAGTTGATATTCATCCTGGAGCTAAGATTGGAAAAGGGATTCTTTTAGATCATGCGACGGGTATGGTGATTGGAGAAACGGCAGTGATTGGAAACAATGTTTCGATTCTACATGGTGTGACGCTTGGAGGAACAGGGAAACAGTGTGGTGATAGACATCCAAAGATTGGTGATGGAGTTTTGATTGGAGCAGGGAGTTGTATATTGGGGAATATAATGATCGGTGAAGGAGCTAAGATTGGATCAGGATCGGTGGTATTGAAGGATGTGCCGCCACGTACGACGGCTGTTGGAAATCCAGCGAGGTTGATTGGTGGGAAAGAGAATCCGAGAAAGCATGATAAGATTCCGAGTTTGACTATGGACCAAACATCACATGTAACTCGATGGTCTGATTATGTCATCTGAAGTAAACCAAATCTGTTTCTTCTTTATGAAACCTTATGTTTATTTCTTCTTTTCTGAATCTGATGAATAAAACTATCAGACTTATGTTTACAAAGTCAATTTCTAATATTGTGAACAGAAACTCCTTAATTTAACTCAGCATCTTCCTCCTGCAACATTTTGTTGATCTGCCTGTGATTGCAGCAAGTTTAAGAACTTAAGTAGTTATGCATAGGTGTTGGCTTTTACGTATTCTTCATGAAATTGTTGTCTATTTGGACTTTCGTTACGTGTTAAAGTTGGGAAAAACGTCAGTGTCTTGATAAAGTAAGGAATAGGGATGGATCTTAATCTCTTGTGTTTTATTGATACAATGGATTGATTTGGTTTTAATAGAGTTTGCGGCTTTGCGCCAAATCGATTTGACAAGACTTGAAGTGACTTTTACTTGAACATTGGAAAAAAAATGGTGGCAAATGGAGCTAGAGGCAGAGAGGATCAAGGAACATAGAAAGGCAGAGAAGCTAGAGGAGCAGAGAACAGAGGGAAGAAAACAGAATTAACAATTATTTCGGTTGGGATAAGTTGAACCAAAAAAATAAACCGGGTTTAGGCTACAAAACCATTTGAACCGGGATCTGGGAAGCCTCACGCTGCGTAAGGGTACTAATGTCATTTCAACACAATAGATCCGTCACCTGCTCTGCTCGACGGAGGATAAAGACGCCCTCTGCAACCTCACATGATTCACGATTTTCGACTCAAAAACTCATTAAAGAAAATCTCTCAGCTTCGAGCAATAAATCAATCTCTTGTTTGTGTATCAAACCACTGTCTCAGTACTAGAGTAGTAAAGAAGAAATTTGGTACACTATCGCCGGAGAAGTTTTCGTTTATCCTGTTCATATGGAACTTGATTTATCCGTTGTAAAAGCTCGATCTTTCATTGCTACCAGGAGGGTCTCACGTCTCACTCAACTATGTAAACAAAGCTCAAACATTTCAGTAAGATTTTTGCAAAGAAACAAGCAGCGCCAGCTCTGTGTCTCATCTAATCCCTCCAGTTTGAGTTTTATTCGATTCCGGGAAAGATGTGAATTTAGCCACAGAAATAGGTTAGTTGTTTCCAGTGCGACTGAAGAACATGTGGGGAATAGTCAGATAGATCCAGATTCCAGTGAAAAACTCGATATAATTAGGATTTTGCTTAAACGTGGAATCGTTTTAGGGGCAGTAGTGTGTGGAGTTTTGTTGTATGGATGTGGGAAAGTATTAGCATCAACAAATGTGGTGGATGTGGCTTACTGTCAGACCAAATTGTTGGTGAAGAATGCATGGCCCAAAACTTCTCAGGTTCTTACAGTTCTTAGAGAACAAGGTCTAACCTTAGCTGCGCTTCTCAGTCTTTCAGCATTCTTCTCCATGGCAGAGACATCCATCACCACTCTCTGGCCGTGGAAGGTAAATAATCATCTCCTGGACCTGGATTTACTATGCTAATGATTGTAAACTGTTCAAAAGTACCTTGTTTTACCTCTTATTGCCTCTCTAGCCTCTGAGCTTCATTTTGGAACACTATATATTTATGTATGTTCTGTTAGGTGCTCTTGTCTCTTGGTTGGTTCATTAAATCTGGTGGTGTTATGTGTTTAATCTCAGGTGCGCGAGTTGGCTGAAAAAGAGCCTGAAAATGGCGTTTTCAGGATGCTCCGTAAGGATGTTACCAGATTCTTGACATCCATTCTTATCGGAACAACGTAATGAATTTTTCTTTGTTAATTGAAATGCTGTTGTTTTTTGTTTTGTTGGATTACTGCTTGAGTTTTTTTTTGTCTCTTTAACTTTTTCGGTTGTTATTTAGTGTTGTGAATATTGCGGCAACTGCCTTGGTCACTCAGGCAGCAACAGCTTTGTTTGGTGAAGCTGGTGTTAGTGCAGCCACGGGATTGATGACGGTACATCTAATAATTATTACTCCTTACTGAGATAGTGGTATAAGTATTGATTCTTGAATGATTATAGGTAGTCATATTACTCCTGACTGAAATAACTCCAAAAAGTGTAGCGGTTCATAATGCTCAAGAGGTTGCAAGGATTGTGGTAAGTTTGAGTTGGTTATCATTAGCCATTAATTTTGTTGAGAGTTAGTTCCAGCCTCTTAGGAATAATTTTATAATTCTTCCTGAATTCAGCCATTTTTCTCGATTAATTACTTTTAGTATTCAGTAAAAGAACGTCCCTAATCTTCATCATTGCGACGCCTAGAGCTTGGAAGATGAGCGTTGGGTGACCTGTGACAATAAAGAGAAGAACAGAGAGGCTGAGCTCTAGGCTAAAATCTAACAAGTGGAAAATGTGTTAATGATAGAAGATCGTGGATGTTCTGTTACTGAATTCCATTAGAAAGTAATCAGGAAAAAGTGTAAAATTATTTGAAAGTGGTTGAAATGAACTCTCAACTAGTTTAAGGGTTCAGATTAATCCATGTCTTACTTTGCATGTAGGTCAGACCAGTGGCGTGGCTTTCCTTGATATTATATCCTGTTGGAAGAGTTGTGACATATCTTTCAATGGGAATTCTGAAAATTCTTGGTTTGAAAGGACGGAGGTATGCACTAGACTGGACTTGTCTGTCCAAATCAAAATATATACGTATGCCTTGTTCCTTGTTGAGAGAGATTTAGCTCAACCTACTTATAGTCTTTCATTCTTTTTGTGTCAGTGAGCCTTATGTTACTGAAGATGAATTGAAACTAATGCTACGTGGTGCAGAATTGAGTGGGGCTATTGAAGAGGAAGAGCAAGTATTACTTATATCTATTGATTTTCTATGACTCTGTACCATGTACTTGTGTTTTATCAAGTGATACACGTTGCAGGATATGATTGAAAATGTGTTAGAGATCAAAGATACCCATGTTCGAGAGGTGATGACTCCTCTAGTTGATGTAGTTGCTATAGATGGTAGCGGCAGCCTGGTTGATTTCCATAACTTTTGGGTGACACATCAGTACTCAAGGTCTATAAGTTTTCACAGCTTATGTAATGAATATGTTTTGTCCTTAGGATTATGCGTTATGCTCAAAGGTTTTCTTCACAGGGTGCCTGTTTTTGAGCAGAGAATTGATAACATAGTTGGTATTGCATATGCTATGGATCTCCTAGATTATGTTCCAAAGGTTTGACTGCTTGTTTCTTGTATTATTTTACCTTTTTACTGATCGCGTGTGAGGACATCATCACAAAGTCAATATATTCTCTTATGTTATGACTTGAAGGGTGAATTGCTAGAAAGTATTACAGTTGTGGACATGGCACACAAACCTGCATTCTTTGTCCCTGGTAATCATAATTGCACTTAATCTTTTAATTTAATACCTAAACCTTAGGTACTGTTTGTTCACACGGAATAAACTTCGATGTTCTGTTAAACTTTGCAGATTCAATGTCAGTTTGGAATCTTCTTAGAGAGTTTAGAATAAGAAAGGTTCACATGGCAGTTGTTCTTAATGAATACGGTGGAACAATTGGCGTATGTTTGTGATTGTCCTTCTCCATTTTTTCCTTTCTTCTCTCCTGCTCTCTCTTGTAAGGGCCTAATTTTTCTCCCTGCAGATTATAACTCTTGAAGATGTGGTCGAAGAGATTGTTGGTGAAATATTTGATGAAAACGATTCAAAGGTAAGTGCATCCTAGTTTCAACTTGTTGCTATTCTTCAATGGTTGGGTCTATCTACTTCACTAAGTTTCTCACTTCCATTGTTCTGGGCTGAATAGGAGGAGATTCAGAAGAAAACGGGTTATATTGTGATGAGAGCGGAGGATATATATGATGTTGATGCCAACACATCGATTGACCAGTTATCTGAAGAACTCAAATTGAAAATGCCAGAGGTAATTGTCTCTCTAGCCGTGTCATTTGTGTGTGACTGTCCCTCTATAAACAATCCTTTTGTTCCCCTTTTTGCAGGGTCATCAGTATGAGACAGTCTCAGGTTTTGTCTGTGAGGTCTTTGGGTATATCCCAAAGACAGGTGAGAGTGTTAGGGTAGTTCTTGAAAAGGAAAACTGGGAAGAGAATGATGAACAAGACGATGGTAAACACGAGCGTCAAGATCCGAAGGAAAAGCACCAAATTTATAGACTAGAGGTAAATAGACTCATAATATCACTTCCCCTTTTACCAAATTTAGCAAGAAGCATCTTGTATTCTCTAACTACCTTTGTGGACAGATACTAGCTGGAAATGCCAGAAAAGTGAGTGCAGTCCGCTTCGAACGAGTCAATGAAATGGATGAAGTGTCAGAGGCGCGAGATGTAAAAAACATGGTTCCCAAGTTCGTCAGAAAATGGAGCAGTGAGGAAGATAGAGATGATAATCATCAAGCCAAGAATGCTGTCTTTGGTGAGCATCTAGTTGCTGAAATTGAAAGTATGAAGAAAGAATAATGATAGAAGGAGAAGAGGCAGAGGAAAATGAACAATACTGTTGTAAATTTTCTAACTGAGAGAGGAATAGTTCCTTCATACATTTCATACTTATTTGACCATTAGTGAGATATGAATTCACAACACAATACTAAAAAAGATTCTCTCGGAGATACTTATGCGTATCGGTTTGGAGAATTGAAGTAATGGCGTTCGAATGATATCAGGACTTTCGACCAAAGAGAAGTCATATGTTGTGACTAGATGATGAAGAAATATTGCAATTTGAAGCCTAGCAAACTCTGCTCCTGCACATAATCTTGCACCACCACCAAATGCCATGAATGTCTTAGAGCCAGAAAGCAATTCTTTCCCCTCCCATCTCCATGGATTAAACTCACATGGTTGTTCATAGATTTTAGGGTCATAATGAAGAAGAGATGGAACAACCAAAACAATCCATCCTGCTGGAATTGTATACCCTGCAACCAAAAGACATTAGTTAAATCAGTTGTTACGAACTTGTAGTTATTTGTGTGATGCAAAAGAGAGAATCAGACTTGCCATTGATTTCTACATCAGTCACCGCCTTTCTAAACATAGCAGGTGACAAACTTCCTAAACGAAGAGACTCATTAATAACCTGCAATTCCAACAATCAACCAAATGCTTTAGTATGTAATCTAGCCACAACAAGTTTGGAACTTCTATGTATATACGAAGAAAACAGAAGCTACCATATGCGTAAAACTCATCATGGATCTGTATTCTTTCCAAGTAACTCCACACTCTTTATCAGCTCTGTTTTGTAGGATGGTTTTATGTTCCCTCTGTTTAACATGTTTAAAGCTTAAGCATCTCATGTAAAGATAATAAAATATTGAAACTACTCAACTTCTTCTTCACTACAGTAAGGTACCTTCAACGCCGTTAGCACGTTGGGATTTTCAGCTATGAATTTTACTGTTATTGCGGTCATAGTAGACGTAGTTTCATATGAAGCAATCAGTAAACTTAGTATCAGCTCTACACATCTGTCCTGATTCATTGTATCGCCATCTTTCTCCAACTCATTTATCATTGTCTCCATGAAGTCTCCATAACTTAGTTCCTCCGATATTGCTTCTTCTCTCCTCTCTTCAAAGATTCTTTTTATCATCTTCATCGCGGTTCTGCGTGCCTTTACATTGGAAAGTCGATGCAGAGTATCAATAAGCTGACATATCCTTAAGATGAGTAGTTATGGAGAAGAGATCTTACCATAAGACCATTGTAAAGAGCTTTCCAAAAAGAAGGATCAAAAGGGGACCTAACCAAATCAAAGCTGAAATCCTTGAATGCTTCTAAAAGTCTACTCTTAGTCTCAGGTTTGATGTCACTTACGATCATCTGGATCATTTGCTCCATTATCAACTGCAATGTGACAAAAGATAAAAACTCATCAAAACAGACAAGTGAGTAAGATATTTGATCAATCAAAATAGATGGAGTTAGGGCTTATCATACTCTTCCAATAGTATATTTGACGTCTAAGACGTCTTGAAAAGACTCAGATTTGAGATGCTCGCGTGTGGCTTCGTCAATTTTGTATAAAAATCTCTGCTTCAAACAGTCAGGACCAAGAAGCTGCAGAACAATCTGTCTCAGGTACCTGTGGAAGTTCTTGTCTTGCTTGAAGAACAAGTTATCTTTTCCAAAGATTCTAACAAGAGCTTCCGGATAGCTCATGATGAAACACCTACTGTCTTGTTTGAGAATCTCAAAGTTCACTTCCGGGTCTGTTGAAACAATTGTTTTAGAGCCAAGGATATTCGTCCGGAACAACGAACCACCGTACCTGAAGCACAAACCAGAGAGAGATATAAGAGAAGAAAGAAGAGAAATGAGACAGAACATGTCGCAGATTAAGTAAAAACCAACTTTGAGATTCTTTTGTTGACAAATGGAGGGATTTCTTCGAAACTGTAAGGCTTAAAGAACTCAATGGTTTCTCCGATCAACGGAAACCCCATTGAACCAGGAGGCAGTTTGCCTGAGCAGTTAGGGTTAGACCATCTATAGAGCCAGAGACTGATCTTGACGATCACTAAAGCTATAACAACACACAATGCAACACTCCACATTTTCTTCTTTTTTTTTTTATTAGCTATTGGTAAACACTAACATTGTTCATGTATAGTGTCAAGAAGCAATATACAAATCTTACAAGTTACTTGGTGTTTGTTTAGATATTTGGATCTATATATATTATTATATTGTTCACACAATGTAACAACCTCCATTTCTTTGGAAATATTTATTAGCAAACACTGGTTTTGTTCACAATGATGTGAAATATTATTTTTAGAAGGCTATAACTCACAAATTTGTAAAAAATGAGTTATTTTTCCAAAACAAGTGTAATCTATAAAATCATAAAAAATATTAAAATGACATGATATATTATTTTTACAAGTTTATAACCCATGAATTTGTAAGAAAATGAGTTATTTAGTAAAAACATGCAAACTTTATAATCTCCTACAAGTAATAAAAAAAATATGAAATGGTATTTTTAGAAGGCTATAACTCACTAATTTGTAGAAAAATGACTTACTTTTCCAAAACATGTGAAATCTATAAAATCATAAAAATATCAACAATGACGTAAAATATTATTTTTGGCAGGTTATAACCCACGAATTTGCAAGAAAATGAATTATTTAGTAAAAACAAGCAAACTCTATAATCTCCTACAAGTAATAAAAAATGATGCGAAATGTTATTTTTAAAAGGCTACAACTCACAAATTTGTAGGAAAATGAGTTATTTTTCCAAAACGTGTGAAATCTATAAAATCATAAAAATGTCAAAAATGACATGATATATTATTTTTAGAAGATTATAACCCAGGAATTTGAAAGAAAATGAGTTATTTAGTAAAAACATGCAAACTCTATAATCTCGTACAAGTAATCAAAAATAATGCAAAATATTATTTTTAGAAGGATATAACTCACAAATTTGTAGAAAAATGAGTTATTTTTCCAAAACATGTGAAATCTATAAAATTATAAAAATATAAAAATGACATGATATATTATGTTTAGAAGGTTATAACCCATGAATTTGAAAGAAAATGATTATTTAGTAAAAACATGCAACCTCTATAATCTCCTATAAGTAATAAAAAATGATGTGAAATGTTATTTTTAGAAGGCTATATCTCACAAATTTGTAGAAAAATGAGTTATTCATTCCAGAATATGTAAAATATATAAAATCATAAAAATATCAAAAATGACATGAAATATTATTTTTAGAAGGTTATACCCCACAAATTTGCAAGAAAATGAGTCATTTTATAAAAACATGTGAAATCTATAATCTCCTACAAGTAATCAAAAATGATAAAAAATGTTATTTTTAGAAGGCTATAACTCACAAATTTGTAGAATAATGAGTTATTTTTCAAAAACATGTGAAACCTATAGAATTATAAACTATCAAAAATGACATGATATATTATTTTTAGAAGGTTATAACCCACAAATTTGAAAGAAAATGAGTTATTTAGTAGTAGAAACATGCAAACTCTATAATCTCCTACAAGTAATCAAAAATGATGTGAAATGTTATTTTTAGAAGGTTATAACTCACAAATTTGTAGAAAACGAGTTATTTTTCCAAAACATGTGAAATCTATAAAATCATAAATATATCAAAAATGACATGATATATTATTTTTATAAGGTTATAACCCACTAATTTGAAAGAAAATGAGTTATTTAGTAAAAACATGCAAACTCTATAATCTCCTACAAGTAATCAAAAATAATGTGAAATGTTATTTTTAGAAGGTTATAACTCACAAATTTGTAGAAAACGAGTTATTTTTCCAAAACATGTGAAATCTATAAAATCATAAATATATCAAAAATGACATGATATATTATTTTTATAAGGTTATAACCCACTAATTTGAAAGAAAATGAGTTATTTAGTAAAAACATGCAAACTCTATAATCTCCTACAAGTAATCAAAAATAATGTGAAATATTATTTTTAGAAGGCTATAACTCACAAATTTGTAGAAAAATGAGTTATTTTTCCAGAACATGTAAAATCTATAAAATTATAAAAATATCAAAAATGATATGAAATATTATTTTTAGAACGTTATACCCTACGAATTTTAAAGAAAATGAGTCATTTTGTAAAAACATGTGAAATCTGTAATCTCATACAAATAATCAAAAATGATGTGAAATGTTATTTTTAGAAGGCCATAACTCACAAATTTGTAGAAAAATTAGTTATTTTTCCAAAACATGTGAAATATATAAAATCATAAATATATCAAAAAAGACATGATATATTATTTTTAGAAGGTTATAACCCACGAATTTAAAAGAAAATAAGTTATTTAGTAGAAACATGCATACACTATAATCTCCTACAAGTAAACAAAAATGATGTGAAATGTTATTTTTAGAAGGTTATAAGTCACAAATTTGTAAAAAAATGAGTTTTTTTCCTAAACATGTGAAATCTATAAAATCATAAGAATATCAAAAATGACATTATATATTATTTTTAGAAGGTTATAACCCACAAATTTGAAAGAAAATGAGTTATTTAGTAAAAACATGCAAACTCTATAATCTCCTACAAGTAATCAAAAATGATGTGAAATGTTATTTTTAGAAGGTTATAACTCACAAATTTGTAGAAAACGAGTTATTTTTCCAAAACATGTGAAATCTATAAAATCATAAATATATCAAAAATGACATGATATATTATTTTTATAAGGTTATAACCCACCAATTTGAAAGAAAATGAGTTATTTAGTAAAAACATGCAAACTCTATAATCTCCTACAAGTAATCAAAAATGATGTGAAATGTTATTTTTAGAAGGTTATAACTCACAAATTTGTAGAAAACGAGTTATTTTCCCAAAACATGTGAAATCTATAAAATCATAAATATATCAAAAATGACATGATATATTATTTTTATAAGGTTATAACCCACCAATTTGAAAGAAAATGAGTTATTTAGTAAAAACATGCAAACTCTATAATCTCCTACAAGTAATCAAAAATGATGTGAAATATTATTTTTAGAAGGGTATAACTCACAAATTTGTAGAAAAATGAGTTATTTTTCCAGAACATGTAAAATTTATAAAATCATAAAAATATCAAAAATGATATGAAATATTATTTTAGAACGTTATAGCCTACGAATTTTAAAGAAAATGAGTCATTTTGTAAAAACATGCGAAATCTATAATCTCCTAAAAGTAATCAAAAATGATGTGAAATGTTAATTTTAGAAGGCTATAACTCACAAATTTGTAGAAAAATTACTTATTTTTCCAAAACATGTGAAATCTATAAAATCATAAAATTATCAAAAATGACATGATATATTATTTTTAAAAGGTTATAACCCACAAATTTGCAAGAAAAATGAGTCATTTTGTAAAAATATGCGAAATCTATAATCTCCTACAAGTAATCAAAAATGATGTGAAATATTATTTTTAGAAGGGTATAACTCACAAATTTGTAGAAAAATGAGTTATTTTTCCAGAACATGTAAAATTTATAAAATCATAAAAATATCAAAAATGATATGAAATATTATTTTAGAACGTTATAGCCTACGAATTTTAAAGAAAATGAGTCATTTTGTAAAAACATGCGAAATCTATAATCTCCTAAAAGTAATCAAAAATGATGTGAAATGTTAATTTTAGAAGGCTATAACTCACAAATTTGTAGAAAAATTACTTATTTTTCCAAAACATGTGAAATCTATAAAATCATAAAATTATCAAAAATGACATGATATATTATTTTTAAAAGGTTATAACCCACAAATTTGCAAGAAAAATGAGTCATTTTGTAAAAATATGCGAAATCTATAATCTACTACAAGTAATCAAAAATGATGTGAAATGTTATTTTTAGAAGGCTATAACTCACAAACTTGTAGAAAATGAGTTATTTCTCTTGAACATGTAAAATCTATAAAATCATAAAAATTTGAAAAATGACATGAAATATTATTTTTAGAAGTTTATAGCCCAAGAATTTGCAAGAAAATGAGACATTTTTTTGTAAAAATATGCAAAATCTATAATCTCCTACAAGTAATCAAAAATGATGTGAAATGATATTTTTAGAAGGCTATAACTCACAAATTTATAAAAAATGAGTTATTTTTCCAGAACATGTTAAATCTATAAAATCATAAAAATATCAAAAATGACATGA
Source organism: Lepidium aucheri (assembly GCA_900406435.1). Taxonomy (NCBI): domain Eukaryota; kingdom Viridiplantae; phylum Streptophyta; class Magnoliopsida; order Brassicales; family Brassicaceae; genus Lepidium; species Lepidium aucheri. Next base: position 57,739 of record OVBA01000040.1, on the reverse strand, counting down.
TATATTATTTTGAGAAGGTTATAATCCACGAATTTTCAAAAAAAATGAGTTATTTAGTAAAAAATACAAACTTTATAATCTCCTACAAGTAATCAAAAAAGATGTGAAATGTTATTTTTACAAGGCTATAACTCACAAATTTATAGAAAAATGAGCTATTTTTCAAAACATGTGAAATCTATAAAATCATAAAAATGACAAAAATAATTAAATTTTATGTTTTAGATGGTTATAACCCACGAATATCTAAGAAAATGAGTTATTTAGTAAAAAATGCAAACTTGATAATCTCCTACAAGTAATCAAAAATGATTGAAAATGTTATCTTTAGAAGGCTATAACTCAAAATTTTGTAGAAAAATGAGTTATTGTTCCAAAACATGTAAAATCTATAAAATCATAAAAATATTAAAAATGACATGAAATATTATTTTTAGAAGGTTATAACCCACGAATTTGCAAGAAAATGAGTCATTTTGTAAAAACATGTGAAATCCATAATCTCCTACAAATAATCAAAAATGATGTGAAATGTTATTTTTGGAAGGCTATAACTCACAAATTTGTACACAAATGAGTTATATTTCCAAAATATGTGAAATCTATAAAATCATAAAAATATCGAAAATGACATGAAATATTATTTTTAGAAGGTTAAAACCCACAAATTTGAAAGAAAATGAGTTATTTAGTAAAAACATGCAAACTCTATAATCTCCTACAAGTAATCAAAAATGATGTGAAATGTTATTTTTAGAAGGTTATAACTCACAAATTTGTAGAGAAATGAGTTATTTTTAGAAAACATGTGAAATCTATAAAATCATAAAAATATCAAAAATAACATGATATATTATGTATAGAAGGTTATAACCCACACAGTTGAAAGAAAATGAGTTATTTAGTAAAAACATGCAAACTCTATAATCTCCTACAAGTAATCAAAAATGATGTGAAATGTTATTTTTAGAAGGTTATAACTCACAAATTTGTAGAGAAATGAGTTATTTTTAGAAAACATGTGAAATCTATAAAATCATAAAAATATCAAAAATAACATGATATATTATGTATAGAAGGTTATAACCCACACAGTTGAAAGAAAATGAGTTATTTAGTAAAAACATGCAAACTCTATAATCTCCTACAAGTAATCAAAAATGATGTGAAATGTAATTTTTAGAAGGCTATAACTCACAAATTTGTAGAAAAATGAGTTATTTTTCTAAAACATGTGAAATCTATAAAATCATCAAAATATCAAAAATGAGATGATATGACTTTTAGAAAATTATAACCCACGAATTTGAAAAAAATGGGTTATTTAGTAAAAACATGCAAACTCTATAATCTCCTACAAATAATCAAAATTAAAGTGAAATGTTATTTTTAGAAGGCTATAACTCACAGATTTGTAGAATAATGAGTTATTTTTCTAAAACATGTAAAATCTGTAAAATCATAAAAACATCAAAAATAACATGATATATTATTTTTAGAAGGTTAACCCACAAATTTGAAAGAAAATGAGTTATTTAGTAAAAACATGCAAACTCTATAATCTCCTACAAATAATCAAAAATGATGTGAATGTTATTTTTATAAGGCTATGACTCACAAATTTATAGAACAAAAAAGTTATTTTTCCAAAAGATGTAAAATCTATAAAATCATAAAAATATCAAAAATGACATGAAATATTATTTTTTGAAGGTTATAACCCACAAATTTGCAAGATAATGAATTATTTAGTAAATATATGCAAAATCTATAATCTATTACAAGATGTGAAATTATCTTACAAGTAATATATATACGTGTGTGTGAATTACAACATTTTCAAGACCAAAAACTACCAGAGCTCATGTGGTCAGAGCCATTGCTAAAGCAAAATCCTTTGTCTAACCCAATGATAAAGAGTTGTAACTTATATACTGGTCTTCTGAGTGGTCTGATTCAAAGAAGTTCCACATTTATTCAGCTTTGTCAATAAGTAAGCCAATGCTATTTTAGCCCCTAAGGCAGAGTGACCACGGGACAAGCAGATTGCTCCACCCACAAGTACTAGACCTTTTGCTACCAGTTTCTTTGATGGCTTTCTCATTAATGTTTTCTTCTGTTCGGATGCAACATGTTTCAATAGTCCTTCACCTCTACTTGTTCCCATTGAGGATATGACATCATCTGTTTGAGTTTCTAACCCTGATGGAACCTGCAGGAACAATAACGATTTCAATAAGCACCAAACTGGTTGCTTCATGCACATTCAATTTCAGGACACTAAGTTCCATTTTAGAAGCATATCTTTAATATGAATCTCACCTTATTTATGAAGCTAACAGCAGATAAAATTGGCCCTTGGGGTTGATGGCTGGTTGCTCTGTATCTACGAAGTGCATTGTCCATCTTACAAACATAACTCCATATGCCTTTTGAGAAAGCTAGCTTCGCCATCTCAACATTTAATCCAGCATTCTCTTGGTGTAACAGTTTGATCTCACAAGCATTTCTACCGGAAACTGCAGCAAATGCATAGCTTAGCAGTTAGATCAGCATCAAAGGTAGAAAGTAGAAAGAATGATGAAAATACAAACAGGATAGTGGATAAGCAAACCACTTGCCTTGCCTGATTCGACAACCAGATCTCAAGTAACTTACACGTACATACTTCCTCTGTCGCGGCACCATATGGTGATCACATTCCTAGTAAAAAGACAAAGAGCAAAAGAAAAAGTCAAGAAAAAACAACAAATTATAACAAAGGGACAAGTTTTAGTTGATTATACCTTTGTAAAACAGTAGAACTTGTCCTTTCCTTCCCACAATCTCCAAGCTAGTACGTACTCTCTTGATGTCAACAAAGGGAACTTTTTAATTGTGCGACCGATCTCAATTCCGCTATTACAGTCAACCTCCAATTGTTGATGCTCAACCACAGTCTTATCCCATTGCTTCCTATAATCATTGTCCATGTAAAAGTCCCTCAAGATATCTGCAGAGCAATCCTCAAAGACCGTGACACTTAGATACTTCATAGGACCACCATCCTAAAACAAGCCAAAGGTTTGTTTTTAGACTCAATAGCATCAGAATAAAAAGATATAGTGAAAAGTGATGATATAAACAAAGTGATGTTAACTACTTTGGGTTTGCAGCGCTTAGCACTATATGAAATATGATCATTGCTTTTGTGGATAACACTTTCCCAAATCTCATCAGCTTCATTTGTTTCCTCCATATTCTCAATCAGGTATTTCAAATCTTCATCAGAAACTAGTTTAGATATCCTGCAAAGCATTTATAAAAATCTCGTATCAATAGCTCAGTGAAACCAATCAACATAGAGCCTAAAGATTACCAAAACACTCCTAAGAAGAATCATTCAAAGCTTGAAGATTTGAAAGCAAAAAGTAGCATACTTTTCTCATTAGCCCAAGTGAGTAATCTAACACTTGATTGGGAAAAATCAAACTCTTTACCTTGATTGAGCATGAGAAACTAAGACCGTAGGTGCAGAAGAACGAGAAGAAGAAAAGGAAAAACTAAAGAAGCGAAATTTATTGGAAAAGAAGAGAAGAATTAAGAGAAATGAAATCGCTGTGGCCCAGAAATAACCATCAGAAACAGCTATCCCAGAAAACTCGTCGGAGAAGAAAAACAAGGGCCAATTGAGGAAGCTCTTCATCGAATCCCAATCTCTAGTATTTAGTGAAATCACACAGATTTATCATTCATTCAACAATGGCGTGTCTGTTCCACTTGCAGTTGCGGGCAAGCCAACGGATTCAGAACTCTGCCTTTTCTTCTTTTATGGTTTTGCTTTCCCCTCCCCTAATTTTGTTTTTTCTTATGTTTGACCCTTTTTTTTTGTTGCTTACAATAATGCCCTTGTTGGGAATTCAATCAATGGTTATATATACAAAAAATTCACGAACTATTGACAGGTCAGATTCAATCTGATATAGAACCACAAACTGAGGTAAGCCACATGATGAAATTAATGAGAATGAGAAAGAATCTGTCGTTTTAATTCAAGTAAAATATATGGAAGAAATGAAGTGTCACAGAATCTTAATGTTCAGTAATGGATAAGAGCCCTAAGGCAACAATTGACTATTGATTATGTGTCACTCACAATCTCACAAAGCTAATTTGTGGACAAAACCACAAAAAAAACAAAGATGAGGGGTCAAAACAAATAGCTTTTATAACATATGTACATGTATGTCGTCCTATATATTTTGCGTGTAACGAGCTGTGGTTTTTATAAATTAAAGCGGGATGCAGTTTCATAGCCAAAATAGTAAACGATACTTAGTTCTTTTTGGAGGATGAGCAGGATACAAACAATGGCAGCCACAATCTCGCCGGTGATTAGGAAGCAAATGAGCAGCGTTGCCGTCACTATGAAGGTCGCCATTATCGGGAGTGGAAGTGGGTTTTCTGAATTGTGTTGGTAGATTTCTGTTTTTGGGTTGCTTAATGGATTGAAGTTTTCTCATTTATTGATATTGGAGCAGTTTCTGGAGCCGTGTGTGCGTCTACTCTAGCAAGGAATGGCGTCTCCGTCACAATCTTCGAGTCGGGTCGTGGACCTGGTGGACGCATGTCTCAAAGAAGGTTCCTTTTTTCCGTTAAATTATACGTTCGAGTTGTTTGGTAAAGTGATGATATATTGACTACTTTAGAGGAGTTACTTTTAAACTTTGAATCATCTCTCGTCGAAGCAGAGAGATTGGTGAAGATGGAGAGGAGTTGATGTTTGACCATGGAGCTCCATATTTCTGTGTGAGCAACTCTGATGCAATGGCTCTTGTTCACGAGTGGGAGTCCAGAGGTTTTGTGTCTGAATGGAAACAAGTTTTCGGGAGTTTTGATTGTGCCTCCAACAAGTTTCTTGGCATCCAACAGGTTTTTTCATGGATTATGATTGATTGATTCCAAGTAACCAATAATTTGCCTTATAGTATGATTTATCTTGGAGTTCGAGGTTTTTCTGATTTCAATCTGTCTACTTTCTAGGAAGGGGATGCAAAGAAGTATGTGGGTGTTCCGGGCATGAACTCTATATCTAAGGCCTTGTGTCACGAATCTGGTACATTTTTCAACTCTTTCTAGTCGAGAGATTAAGCCTGAAACATTACTGTCTGAGTGATCTTCATTGTAGGTGTTAAAAGTTTGTTTGGAACTGGGATTGCCAAGCTAGAATGTTTGGAAGAAGAGATACCATGGTTGTTGACAGATTCAAAAGGAGAAGATGTAGGTCGTTTTGATGGAGTGGTTGCTTCAGATAAAAACATTGTTTCTCCAAGGTTTACTCAAGTGACCGGACTCCCACCGCCACTGGGTAAGAATTGCACAAACTCAGTCCTCCGACTGTAACCGTTTCAAAATTATATCACATTTATCTCTCTATTCACCATTATTTGCTTTCTTAACACAGACGTAACTCTAGTCCCAGAGTTGGCGACTAAGCTGCAACATATTCCTGTTTTACCATGTTTCTCTCTAATGCTAGCTTTCAAGGAGCCATTGTCTTTGGTATGATATTTGCTTGTCCAATCTTTAATCAATGTTGGTTAATCGATCTACTAGCCAAAGTATTTGGATTTATCTGCATACGTTTTCAGAAACAATGACTAAGTGAATGACTTAGTTAATTTTTGTCTTTTGTCTACTCTATGATTCTTAAATTAGATACCAGTAAAAGGCTTATCTTTCAAGAACTCAGAGATATTGAGCTGGGCTCACTGTGATAGCAGTAAGCCAGGACGGTCCACAAATAGGTAAATCACCTCACTATAAAACAGAAGTGTAAGGTTACAGTATTTGAGCTGGTGCAACCTGGGGTAAGATTGCTTCATTGTTCTAAAATCTTAGGGGGGGTTTTTCTTGATTTTTAGTGAAAGATGGATACTGCATTCTACTCCATACTATGCCAGCAGTGTTATTGCCAAGACCGGCCTTCAAAAGCTATCGAATGAAACACTAAACAAAATATCTGAAGAGATGTTTAAAGAGTTTCAGTGCTCAGGCCTTGTTAGTTCTCTCCCCTTTTTCATGAAAGCCCACAGATGGTAAGCATCTAGACTCTTAGTCCTTATGCAATCTCTTGTCAGCTTATTAATCTGTTGTCTCTAGGGGAAGTGCATTTCCAGCCAATAGCATAGCCGTAGAGGAGAAGTGCCTCTGGGATAGAAATAGGAATTTAGCAGTCTGTGGAGATTTCTGTGTCAAGCCAAGTGTCGAAGGTGCCATACTCAGTGGCTTAGCTGCTGCGTCAAAACTTTTGCAGACATCCAGCTGCTTATAGCTACCGTATTGAGTGTATCCTCATACCTCAAAACCAAGTTTTATATACACCCTTATCTGAAGATTCAACTAGAATCATGTAAAACGGCAATGACAATCTTCCTCGTGAACTCTTTTTACCAATGAAACAGATACATATCAGCATATCGTGTCATCTTCTTAAATTTCTACTTGATTTCGTGAGAAATGATAGCAAGCGCAGTTCTATCTCAGAGAGTGTCATTCAGAGTACTTCTCAGTGGTTTTGATTGGCAACACCTATGAAAGTAAGCATCTTAGATTAGTTACTTGACCTTTCCTGCTTATTTTATCTACAAACCAGACAATGTCTTTGCATTGATGAATCTGTCTGCTTTGGAATTCTTTTTACCAAGAAACTTGTTCCTAAGGATTTCGTTGTGAGAACTGATTCTGATCATGCAGTTCTGTTGCAGGAACCACTGCGTTGGCTATGGAGTCACCTATCCCGTCATGTTTACGGGTAATGATGTTTCAGATAATCCTCTTACTTAATCGTTCTTAGAGGACTGTAAAACCGGATCTTTACACTTAAACAAATGGAACTAAGGTGAAATATTTATATATGTATAACGTCTTAAGTGGTATTTTACATGAATTTAACTGGGTTCAAGAGTGAGGAAATGTTTGTACAATCAGACACCTTATTCCCCGATGAATAATTGTTTCAATTACGAATATGAATATAGCAATTATAATTCTCGTTACACTGGACCATCAGCAATTCCAAGCAGTGTTTGGAATACCAATGTCGGTGAGGAGGCTCTCAGAGCTACCTTCTGCATAACTCTGTGATTCTTTAGCCTGGAGGCTTTCATCAATCTTAGTGAGCTGACTGAGCAAAGCTCTGAGAACCATCTGATCTGAAGAACAGAACGATTCAAGGCCTGAGAGCGTGGCTGGAGCTGAACCACCAGTAAACAAGGGGTTGGTGCTCGTACATAGAGGCTTGAGTTCAGAGACTGAGTTGGTTAGGTTTGTGTCTGAAGTTTGGCTCTGTGACATATTGGAGAAGCAGGGTACGTGCTCATTGATGATGAAATGATGATCATCAGTGTGGTAAGAAGAGGGTTGTTGGTCAAAGTTGATGTAAGGATCCATCAATGGAGGAAGAGATGCAGAGGCTGTCTGGTCAAAGCAGCTTTCCTTGTTGCCTCTACAATTAACTCCTTCTGTGTTCTTATGGAACACCCTACACAACACCCAGTCTTCCTGAACATATAAAAACTTACAATTAAGGAGAGAGTGATTGATGATCAAGGACCTGGAATTAAGTGTGCATGTTTACCTTATGAGAAGAGTTTGGAGGAGGAGAGGATCCATGGAGACGAAATTCATGCATAACCCAATCAGTTTTACGACCACGAGGAGCTCGACCTTGATAGAAGACTAATGTCTTCCTCAGACCAACAAGCTTACCTTTTCTAAGTATGGCTCTGTCTTTGCCAGTGGCTTTCCAATATCCAGTAGCCGTGGCTCGGTTTGTTCTCAAACCGGTTGCGTATTTTCGATCTCTTTGGCTATAGAAATACCAATCCTTGCCTCCCACGCATGCCATTTCTGATCATTTCATGAAACATAACACAACCAACTGTGTTTAGTTAAACTCATATAACATAATAATTCTGTCGGTTTGTTCTAAAACATTACAAATTAAGTTTTGTATTGTATCTTTGTTGACCAAACATTACAAATTAATTCTGTATAAATATTGTTTCAAATTCAAATATATCGGCTATTTAGCATTTACGAATATTCCTAAATAATTATATAATACACATGGATCCGTGAGGGATTGAACTAAGCATGTCAACATGTGATTCTTCAACCAAAAGAACGAATAAAAATCCGAGACGTGAAATTTGTATGATTACTTCAATATTATTATTATTATTATTATTTGGATTAGATAGAGATATATTTTCATCAAAATGAGTGACGACTAAGTATTCAATAATACAATGTGCAGTTGAAGGGTCAATATCTTGAATTTGAACAGAATAATTATAAGCAAAGGAGAATAAATAATACTAATTATGATCAAACAACACAATTTTAGTATTTTGAAATTAAAGAAATGTCTTAGGCTATCAACAAAATCGAGATATTGACTTTTTCGTCGTTACTATCTTAATTCTATTTTATCCAGACCATTTTTTCAAGAATTTTGGTTGAAGATAAGGCCAACAATAGTGTCAACTTCTCATATATATAATTATATAGGTCTCTATAAATCACAAACTTGTAACGTAATATATGTAAATATATAATGATCATAAGCATGTTATATTAAAAATCTTATAAATGTGTGTATATTTGTATTCACAAGATTTATATATAGAGACCAATATTGGTATATGTGTTAAATAACGAATTGCAGATTCATATAGACGACATTGTATAAATTTAGAGTAAAATAATAAATAAGGTGACATCATCTAAAGTAGTTAGATGATATTGTTGCTCTAAGTTTTTTTTTTTTAATCGAGGAAAAATCTGAATCAGAAACCTAAATGAATTTCCCTAGGATCGGATACAACGTAGAAATTCAATGGCTAAATGACTAAGATTAGTAATTTTACACTTGAGGGAAATTGATCTCTGATCTAGACTACCATAGTAATTTCGTGGAAACCACTAAACCACCATCATTTCGTTATTATTCAGAAAAACATGAAGATGAAAGAAAAGCACAATATGATCATCATCATAACCATAGAATCATGAGGAGAAAAATGGAAGTAGAAGAGAATAGATGAAGTACGTACTAGGAATGTCCCAAGGCTCACACTTGTTGAGATCAACATGGATTAAGAGGATAGGAGGTTGATGATTAAGAGATGATGAAGATGATCGTTTCATCAAGTAATCACAGACAAGCTCGTCGTCTTTTGGATGAAATCTGAATCCTGGTGGTAACTTTGCTTCCACCATGCTTATACTACTCTCTTCTTCTGTCTCCATTTCTATTAATCTCTCTTTTTATTTCTTTAGGTTTGAGCCTTCGATAGTGAGAATAATTAAGAGGAAAAAAAGAGAGAATATTAAAGAGCAACGAGCGAGAGAAAGAGAAGAATTATTATTATTGGGATCATTTAATTTAGGTCTGCCGAGGAAGATGACTCCTGCCTTAAGTAGAGATTATTATTATTATTATTATTATTATTATTATTATTATTATTATTATTATTATTATTATTATTATTATTATTATTATTATTATTATACTATATAGTATCATTTTTAATAATTTAATCTACTGAATGAATATATTTAGTTACAAAGCAAAATCAGATAGATTTCTCAACTCAATTTCATTAATAACAGCTATAAAACTACTTAAAAAGAACATTAATTGTTTACAAAAGATTAATCACAAATCAAAACTCTAGTATTACGAACGAAGAAATCTGTAATATGATTCAGATCTATATGTCTAATAAGAGGGAAAAATAAACCTAAATAAGCTCTTTTAATTTGCCTCGACGTTAATAATTAATGATATACGTACGTCATAGTTGAGGATGTATATATAGACAATACTAATAAAACTTAGATATTACTATGATTCATAGTATTACTAAGAAAATCAAATGAAAATATTAAGGGTAAATGGTTTGACTTGAAGATATAACGACACTAAAGTATATAAACTTTTATTTGGCTACGCAAGTATTAATAATATAAATGAATTTGCAAGTGGAATTGAATGGAAAAAAAAAGAAACATAAAATAAATAATTCATCGTAATAAATTTCTGAAAACTCTTGTTGAAGTTGCAATACCATGATTCAATTCCTTTACTACTAACAATTAACCAATATAGATGTTCTAAATAACAAAAACTTCAAACAGACTTTATAGAATAATTCTGTTATATATATGGCTCAGTTAGATTTTCATGTTATATATATATAAATAGTTTAGAATAAATTGATTTTGAAACCTAAAAAAAATGGTGTGTATAGATAGACAGTGGGAAAGGCTGCTATGAAACAGGAGACAAGAAATAAAAGAATGTAATAAAATGGTCCATTTGATTAGTAATTAAATGGTTATCGTGTCTGAATGGTTTTAATTAATTGGAAATACTATGAATTATATAAACACATGTCTGCAGGTTTGTGATTAATATTTGGGTACGTCATTAGAAATATTATGGTATTATTCGCATTGTAATCTCCGTCTTTGATTAATAGATTATTGTCGTAGTCATTATTATTAATTAATACTAGATTATTATAGACAATTGCGTCGTCTTCCATAAAATAAAAATAAAAAACAACATAATCCAATACCAAATGAATAATTCATGTGAACAGCTGGATTTGAAAAGCCCGTGTGTGGCCCAAAGACTTGGACCCTTCATCTTTCCATGTATTCCACAAAATATATTATATCTATTTATGGAGACGGTGAATAATATAATTTTGAATAAGCAAATGGTTATTAATTAGAGAGATACTTAGTGTGATCCTCGTAATTAATACAACAACACTTAAGTCTTGCCCTTAATTGTGGACATGTCTATATCAGTGCAAGCTGTGCAACGTGTAATAAACAAAAGACAAGCGTCATTTTTGCAATTAATTACCTCAGATAGATCGTATAAATAGATATATGTGTGTGCACATGTTAGACTATTAAGTTGAGATTTATGAAGCGAGTACAATAATAATGATATTCGAATGTTGTAAGCAACAATTAACATAACGAATAATGAAGAAGCTGGTCCATATATGTAAAGGAAAATTGAATGAAAGTGTTATTGGGTTTGATATTTGTCGTTTGTGAGCATGGAGAAGTGCAAAGTTATGGCCACAACAACAACTAACTAAACTCTTATTCCTACTTGACTTGGTCAAACTTCGAGTTCTACTTTGCTTTTTTTTCTTTTTGATATTTGAAATTTTGGATCGGATTATATATATATATATCGAGAGAGATAGAGACAAAACTAAATGTATGTAAAATTGAGTTCGTTCTAGCTAGTTTGATATTCCAATGTACTTTCCATTCTGACACATTCAATATTGTAGTATTTATTTAGCCCATCTATACATATTTATATGAATATAACTAAACAAACATTAATTTGTTATCTTAGATAATACATACATACATACCTTATAAAACGTGTATTCAAATGTGATTTACGTATTATAAGAAATTAATACATTTGAATATGTGAAGAATCATCATTCAACTATATATATTTTAAATGACGGATTGGAATGATTTTAATAATTATGGATATAGAGATATGTGGATGATTAAAGAAATAGAATGGAGACAAAAAATGGAGCGGTGGGTAAGATATTAGATATTGTGAAAGCTGTCAAGTTTCATTTCAACAGTGAAAATCACAGCTTCTTTCCATCAATGTTGTTTGCATGAATAGTGTAACCCATCATTACTTGTCACATAATTGTATTCCCATCTGAAACTGAGACGATCGACTTAATGTGATTTTGAGCGTACGTAAAAGAATGACTAGCAGCAAAATGAGTGAGATCTTAATAAGTGTACCTTGTTTATGAGCCATGTGGCTCGTATTTATGTAGCTTAAAAGATGGCTGCCTTTTAAGCCCTTAAAAGCCATTTATATATGCTTGAGATCTAACCAATAATTGTCTTTGTCTAAATGAAATCAAAAACTGTTTTTGTTGAAAGGAAACAAAATATGAATGAATGAATATATATATATATATATATATAGATGAAACGTGTGCATATGATCACACTTAATTATTGGTCGGTAGGTGACCATATATAATGTTTGATATTTATATTTCCACATAACTACAAACTATTCAATGCTCACTCGGACCTGCCCATCTCTATTTCCATTTCATTCTCTCCCTCATTTTTTCAATAACATATCATATATATATATATATATATTTTTGTCAACGGCAAAATATTATATAACAAACTCAGAAGGAGTGAAAATTACATCAATGATCATAAGCTATATCTCTAACATAACGAACAAAAATATCAGTTTTATAATTCAAATATCTTGGGATAACATAAAGTGAAAACAAGATAAATTAATTATCATTGACCTTTTAGTCCAATACAAGTGCATATGTCTGTTTAAGTTCAAGTGCATGTCCGCCTGTCTTTAAACAAATCATATATATCTATACCATGATCTTTTGTTATATAAATTAATAACATTGGAATCATGGTTTTTATTTCTTTATTAACATATAAGTAGATTAATCAGATCGAAATTTTAATTTTTATATTATTTATTTCAAATTATTAATAGAAGATTTATATAATTAAAGTATTAATATATAAATAATTAAATTATAAAATGTTATATTGTATAGTAGTAGGCTTAGTAGTAACTCATTAAGCAAAATATGAAATATTGAGCTAAACTGTAAGAAGGGAAAATATGTAAGGTATAAGGCCCAAAAGAGAGTTGAGATAGGCCCATTAAGAAAGACCCGACCCGAATGGTTGCGGTAAATGAAACAAAGTGTCGGGTGAGAGAGGTGTATATAACATACAAGTGTCTCACTCTCACTTCCACATCTCTCCAAACCAAACCAAACCCTTTCCTTAATCCCACAGTTTCATTTTTGTCTGCAAATGCTACATTAATGGCTTCTGCTTGTGTTAAATCTGCCGGTGTTTCACCGGAGAAGTTCTCGACGTTCAAATGTACAAGCCCTCGAATGTCCTTGACTCGAGAAGACACCACTCACCAACGCTCTGATAATCCTCTTCCCGACAACCAAGAACCAGTTGTTGATTTCGAGTTTTGTCTCGAAGATCCCGTCACTATGCTCTCTGCTGATGAGCTCTTCTCCGATGGAAAGCTTGTACCTTTGAAGTTCTCTGTCCCCAAGACGACGACGACAACAACAACTACAACTACTGAACTGAAAGAATCTCCGGAGGTTTTGAAGTCATCTCGAAGACTTGAGATTGAGATCTCTGACCTCTTCTCTCCTAAAGCCCCTCGTTGTACTACTCGATGGAGAGAGCTTTTAGGTCTTAAGAAGCTTGTTAACAACAAGTCACAAGAATCTGTTAAACCCATTTCTTCTTCTTCTTCTTCTTCACCAAACCCCAAAGCATTGTCCTTTAAGCAATTTCTTCACCGGAGTTCTAAATCCTCCTCCACTGTATCAGAAGCATCGCCATTACTGAAGGAACCAGAGATCTTAGAATCTATCTCAATCGGCTCTTCACGTCTTTCACTCTCATCTTCTTCTTCCTCTAGCCACGAGATTGATGAGCTTCCTAGACTCTCACTCGACCTGGATAAACCAAGTCCTAATCCCTTTGCTCCAGCTCGGACTCATTTACGCAACCCTAACCAACCAAGAATCAGATTAGCCAAGCCGAGACGTCATAACCATCCACCGTCGAATCCTTCCGTTGACGGAGTATCATCATCATCATCATCATCATCATCTTCGGCGAATATGACCGTCGGAGAATGTAGAGGAGTTACTGTAACGGCAGATAGTCCGAGACTTAACGCTTCGGGTAAAATCGTGTTTCATGGACTTGAAAGAAGCTCAAGCAGTCCAGGAAGCTTCACTGGTGGACCTAGAATGAAACAGCACCATGGAATGCCGAGATCTTACTCAGCTAATGTAAGAATCACACCGGTGCTTAATGTTCCGGTTTGTTCGCTGAAATCAGGGCTTTTCTTTGGTCAGCTATTCTCATCATCATCGTCAACTTCGTCTTCATCGTCTTCATCTCCATCTCCGGGAAACAAATCGCAGATACAGAGCAATGGGAAGAACCGGAGCAATAGAACCAGACTTGAACCGAAATTAGAATAGTAAACCGGATGTAGTCAGGAGGTAAAGCGTTAGACAGATGGGACTTGGGGTAGGGAGGAATCTTAAGGCTTTTGTTTTTATTGGGGTTATTTTGTAAACTGAGTTTATAATTGAGGGCAGAATATGTAAATACGGTTCGTTTTAACAAATTTGATGGCATAAATTAATTACAAACAGTCTTACTATTAACTTCATACTTGGAAAGACCAAAGCGCAATTAAAAATAAACAGCGATGAATTCGATGAATAATTAAGAAAAAGGGTGACCAAAAAGTAAGATGTGCTTGCCATGTTCGGAGATCGCTTAAAAAGATATGTAATGTGTTTTAAAAATAGTTAATTTGTGAGAGAATAATGTAAAAGAGAGATATATAAAAGTGAGTGATGAACTAACAAGTTGGGGGAGGAAGAAAAAGAAGCTAAAAATATGGTTGGCATTGCAATTGCATGCAAGTGAAGATCCAAAGTGCAGTTTTGGCTTTTGAGTAGCTTAATTAAGTAATTAGTACTATAGTAATTAGAAAGCATGTGTAGTTAGTTAGTAGTGAGTGAGAGAGAGAAGAGAGGGCTTGGACCGAATCAAGAGGATCTTCTATGTCTTCGCTATAAAACATAAGTACTTCTAGTCTTAATATAGTAGCATAGTACTGTAGTATTAATTAAGAGAAGCTAGAGATGTTTACTTTTATGCCATGTTCAAAAAGTTGACAGCCTATAGCTAGCTCCTAATTCCAATTAACTACACTCACTAGCTCCTCTACATTATTTATAGGGATTGATTTAGATTTTACAGTCTCTACTTTAATTATATCACTGATTACATCTTTTTATATATATATATATATATCTATTTATCTACTCGGTTAAATATTTCTAAAAAATGCGCTGAGTTTTACTTAGTATTGTATTACTACATTAATCTGGAATCTTATTAGTATAAAATACTACTAAAAGAGTACTTAATCAGCATCATGTTAATGTGTGTTGTTAAGGTTTGAGAGAGTGAAGAGGTAATGAATTTTGAAGGTATAATATATAAAAAAATGTAATTAAGGGGTCAGATCTGTAAGGGATTACTATATACTACTAAGTATAAATTAATAAATGACTGTAAAAAGGGTCAAAGCCTGAATAGAGCTGTCATTCCAAGTAGCTAGCTACCTCTTAGCTGCTTCTCTTTCTATCATCTACCCAATTTATACAATCTATAAACAAATTTAACTATAGATTTGCATGCAAATACTCATATTACGCATTCACAAACTAATTATACAGATAAATTCCAAACAAAAAAAAAGTGAAGTTATTTAGGAATACTAGAGAGTTATCATATCATGGCAGAGAAGAGAGAATCACTTTCACTTTCTAATTCTTTTAAATTATTTTTGTCATACTTTTTTGAGTAAGAAGCAGCCGTTGTTGTAAGGTCAATAATATGATCTATCTATCAATATCTCTATATTCATACACGACATAACCATATATACTATAAAGCCTAATAAAACTCTATTCCTTCCTTTTGAATTTAACAACTATCCATTTTCTTTTTTCTTTTTTGTTTGTTTGTTTGTTTGTTTGTAGGCCACAAAATCGATGTCGATCAGAAATCAATGCAAATTATTATAAAATCTACTAGTATTAAGTTATACCGAGCCTGTCTTCCTCTTGTCGTGTAATAAATCCAAAAGATGAAATTACATTCAACATGGTAGTAGTCAATAATATATACATGGTCCCAAATCATTTAATAATACATTGTGTATAAGTAATAATTGGATTCATCACTGGTTTATTAAGTTAAAAAAATGTCAAGTAAAAAGAAGTAAGTAAAGAGAGAACGTGATAGTCCTCCTGAGTTTGTGTTCTCTGTCAAGATTCTCATTTGATTCTCTCTCTCTCTCTCTCTCACTGTTTACGTTGAGAAATGCCGACAAACATTTACTATATTTTTCTACTTTATGTTTGTTCATCATCTCAAACGCCGATTATGAGTATTAGTATTTATTTAAACACAACAACAATAAGCTTAGAGATTATTATTATTATTATTATCAACTTTTCTTTTTCATGTTTTGTTTTTGTATTGATAAAAAACGACAGAAAGACTTTAATACATGGCACTCATGCTCATTTTCCCTATCTTACTTATTTTTCTATAGACGTGACACGTTTATATATATATATATATATATATTTTTTTTTTTTGACTACTTTACGACCCTATTATTCTTTTTTTTTCTTTTTATTGTTCACATTCAACATATATCTATCTATATACTATACATATATTGAATGAGAAAAATTGTGCTACGTAAATGAAAGAGAGAAAGAAGAAAAGGACAGGTTGAGCTGTGTTCTTAGCTGTGTTCTTACAAACAACACTCAGAGATGGATGCAAAAAAACGTTTTCATTTTTTAAAAAAATTTTAAATCAGAACTTTGTCTTGATATAAGGTATTTGTGAGATGAATGAATGAATGTAGTAACAAGTTGCAATGATTCATCTATTTATTAACCGATGTGTAAATTTTATAAAAGTGCAGGCTATTGTCTTGTCTTCTTCTTATCTCCTTCTGTACATCTATGTACTTTCTTCTTCTTCTTCTTCCCCTCTCTCTCTCTCTTTTATTTATTTATTATTCCTCTTTCTCTCTTACCTTTCTTAGCTCGTTTTCAAATTTTGTAAGAAAATGTAATCAATTTACAAAACTCTGATAGAGATAAGGTATATATAGAGTAGGCGGCTTTGCTCAGAGATCGCCTTTTAAAGCATGCCTTGATGATGAAGATGAAGTTTATAATGGACCAAACCAAATACTAATCAGGACTCTTCTTGTTTTGCTGTAATAATCTTCTTCTCTTGTGTTGTGTCCGTTGGTCACGTGACTTTATATGTTTTTTGGTACCCAAAAAAGGGAAACATATTGATATTTTGTTTCAATTTATGATTGGTTTTTGTATGTTTGGCTTTTACAAACCACACTCCTCTTCTTTTACCTCTTCTCACTAAAAAAAGGGTCCGTTTAAAGCCACGTACTAAGTTCGGCCCATTAGTATAATTGTATTTAAGAAACAGAGATCCATTCTAATAGGCCCACTAGGCCCATTAATATAGTATAGCTATCTACAAACACAATAGAGAGGCTCTCCACTTACTTCTTCTTCTTCCTTCCTCTCAACAGAGGATGGCTCGAGCAGCTTGTAGTACTGTAGTCACCGCTTTGGCTTTGTTGCCTTCTAAGTCTACTATATGTAGTAGTAACCAATTCCTTTTTCCCGGTAAATCCAAGTTCGTTGGAGTTTTGACACTTCAGAAGCGATGCTTTGCCTCCAAAGTAAGTATGAGCTTGAAAGCTGGAATTGTTGGTCTTCCTAACGTTGGCAAATCCACTCTATTTAATGCTGTTGTAAGTCTCTTTATACCCCAATTCATGCAATTCGTGAAATTTTTTATTCACTCTCTGACGCATTTCGTCAAACACTTTCTGTGTTTGTGTCAGGTTGAGAATGGAAAGGCTCAAGCTGCTAATTTCCCGTTTTGTACTATTGAGCCTAATGTTGGCATTGTTGCGGTTCCTGATTCGCGTCTTCAAGTGCTCTCCAAGCTCAGTGGTTCTCAAAAAATGGTTCCTGCATCCATTGAGTTTGTAGACATTGCTGGTCTTGTCAAAGGTGCTAGTCAAGGCGAAGTGAGATTCATTTCTCTTCTCTTCTCTTCTCTCTCTCTCAATGCTTAACATTTCCATACTCTTTAGAAGTTTTACTTTAATTTGTTGGCAGGGTTTAGGCAACAAGTTCTTATCTCACATCCGAGAAGTTGATTCCATCCTTCAGGTTTTCATTGTCTCTCCTTGTTTTCCTCATTGATTGCTTATTGTATGGTTCCTTCGGGCTACTTAACTGTTTTGCTTTCAGGTGGTGCGATGTTTTGAGGACAACGACATTATTCATGTCAATGGCAAAGTTGATCCCAAGTCTGACATTGATGTCATTAATCTCGAACTTATTTTCTGCGACTTGGATCAGGTACACTCACAGCCTTTCTCTTCTCACTCTTGTATGACCTTTTATCCTCAGCTTATTTCTGTTTCACTGTTCAACGAGCGCTTTTCATTTCTCGATTGCTGGATGAACACACCCTGTCTGTTTTTAAAAACACTCTTATTTGAAACAGAGTTTGTAAAGCTGATTCTCTCCTTTCTACAAGAATTTCAGATTGGCAAAAGAATCGAGAGACTTAAGAAAGGCAAGGCTAAGGATTCACAGTCCAAAGTCAAGGTAGAGTAGTTCCCCCAGAAATACTGACTTTTCATAACTAGTTATGCTGATATTTACAAGAGTTTGTGACATTCTATGACACAGGAGGAAGCTGAAAAATCTGCGTTAGAAAGAATTCAGGAGGCCCTTCTGGAAGGAAAACCTGCGCGGTCAGTTGCATTGTCCGACCTCGAGCAAGAAGTTGTAAAGCATCTCTGTCTCCTTACAATGAAGCCTATGATTTACGTGGCAAATGTGGCGGAAACTGATCTTGCTGAGCCTGAGAAGAATACTTACGTTGAAGAAGTAAAGGGTCTTTCCTCGGATCTGCAGTCTGGACATGTGGTTGTTTCAGCACAGGTCAAACTGTTGTGTATTTACATCTCATGTTTTCATGCCTGTGTTTTACTTAAAATGTTCTTTCAGTACTTGACAAGACTCTCCATTCATTGGAGCAGGTTGAATCTGAGCTAACTGAACTTCCGCTTGAAGAACGCACAGAATATTTGAACTCCTTAGGTGTCAGCGAAAGTGGCCTCGGGAACCTTATCAGGGCAACATACAGCTTGCTAGGATTGCAGACATACTTCACTTCTGGCGAAAAGGTGAAGAAAACATACAAATACTCTAAAATCACAATGAACCTTCTCTTTAGAGTTGATGCATTATCCTCTAAAACAATTTATTCTCTATGCTAGGAAACAAGAGCATGGACAATACATGCAGGTTAGTTTGTAGTCAGTAGGGTGCTCCATGCAATATTTCCTGAGACTAGGAAGTAACTTGGTAGATAATTTGGTGCGATATAGGCATGACTGCACCACAAGCTGCCGGTGTCATTCACTCTGACTTTGAGAAGGGTTTTATTAGAGCTGAGACTGTAAGCCTTCTTGCCTTCTTTCTCTTAAAGAATCTCTTATCCAGTAATTGTGAACACATAAGTTGTAAAAAGCTTCAACTGCCTTGCATTTGCATTCATATCAATCTGTTTNTTTTTTTTTTTTTTTTTTTTTTTTTTTTTTTTTTTTTTTTGTGTTCAGGTTGCGTATGAAGATTTTGTATCTGCTGGGTCTCTTGCCGCAGCAAGAGAGAAAGGACTTGTGAGTTTCTTCCTAATGTCCATAGACAGAGCTTCCTATAAACGAAATGTCTCACGATTTTCTACACTTACTGACAGCTTTTTGGCTTGAAATATTTGGTTTGTTATTGCAGTTGAGGTCAGAGGGTAAAGAGTACATTGTTAAAGAAGGAGACGTGATGCTTTTCCGCTTCAACGTATAGCATTAACCTAAGATCTCAATACCACAGGCTCTCTTTTGTTGAATTTGATCTTCATTGCTCTTGGTTTTGCATTATATAGTTATGATTACCTTTATTTTATTTTTACACTCGAGGAAGTAATTTTGGCAAGGTCAGTAAAGAAACATATCCCTAAATAAAATTGCTTGTTTATTTGTTTGGTTTAGAAAAGGTTCAGTTTTAGTTGGGTATTGTGTTAATTTTATTTTTATCTGCAAAGCAGAGATCTGAATTTATGTGATTAAACTGGTTATATATATTTTAACATCACATAAATATTGGAAACAATTATTAATATAAAATTTGTTATACGATCGGTAATTGATGATAGACAAAACTACTCAGAAATAATCCTAATGAATCTCTAATAACTTACTGACACAATCTCACCTTCTGCCAAGTGCAAGTGTCAGCCTTATCGTACCCGCATTATGCAAATGAATGTGTGAATGATACGAAACAGAGAAAAAAAGACAAAATATTTGCTAAGACAAAAGAGTATATCTCAACTAAAACAAGTAAAAAAAGATGGCGAGAGATTAAGAGTCATCGAAACATCATTCCAAACAGTTGTAAACCAAAATAAATAAAAAAAAAACAAGGCAAAAATACGGTAGAGTTTGTAAAACCAGCAAATGGAATAGAGAGCAGCTTAAAGCTTGTCTTCAAACTCGGACAATGGAGTCATCTGTTCCTTCAAACCCTTCCTCTTCCTGATATCGGCAACAAGAACTGAAGCCTGAGTACCTGGCTCAAGTGGGTCAGAACTCATCATGTCCCAATGATCAAACACACACTGTGGGAAGGCCTGTCCTGAGGTTGCTGCCCTAAGCTGACTTGAGAATCCAAAAGATTCCACGACTGGAAGATACGCCTTGATGTTGTACAGTGGTGTTCCTGGCCTCTGCATCTCCTCAAACACGTGTCCACGCTTCTGATTCAGCACACTGTAAATTCCTCCAAGGGCTCCTTCTGGTGCCTGGATCTCCACCATGTAAACTGGCTCCAACAGTCTGGGCTTGGCTGTGATTTGGGAAGCATAGATGACCCTTCTGGCAGTTGGGATAACCTGACCACCTCCTCTGTGGATAGCATCAGAGTGAAGCACCACATCGCAAACCTCAAAACAGATACCTCTCATGTGCTCTTCCCCAAGAGGACCTTCCTTGGAAGCCCACTGGAAACCAGCCACCACAGAGTCCTTGATTTCATTAAGGTACTGAACTCCCTTACACATATCAACCACCATGTTAGGACCAGTGGTTTCAGGTCCAAAAGCCCAAATCTTCTTTGCAAGATCCTTGTCCCATCCATACTCCTCTGCCAAAATCTTGGATCTGATCTTGGGGTCATCTCTTGGACCAATACGTCCTTCATCAATAGCCTCAGCTAGACCTTCCTCTAGGGGCCTGGCTTCCATGTACAAACGGTTGTGCTTGTTGGGAGACTTGCTCATCACTGTGCGGCTGGATCTCTCAAGAACAGTCTCACGGAATGAGACAACAGGGTCAGACTTGATGATCTCAGCACCACCCATGAAATCGTCCTGAAGATCCTTCAAACAAATCTCAAGATGGAGCTCTCCAGCACCAGCAACAATGTGCTCACCTGACTCTTCCATTGTGCACACAACCATAGGATCAGACTTGGCCAGCCTCTTAAGTCCCTCAACGAGCTTGGGTAGATCAGAAGCAACCTTACATTGCACAGCAACACGAACAACTGGTGACACTGAAAACTTCATGGCACGAATTGGGTGAGCATCAACTTCCTTCTCATTAGTCAAGGTAGCATTCTTGGTGATGAACTGATCAAGCCCAACCATAGCAACAGTGTTACCACAGGGAACATCCTCAACTGTCTCCTGCCTCTTACCCATCCAAATAACTGTTCTCTGAACACTCTTAACATACAGATCCTTCTTCTCACCAGGGACAAAGTTGGGACCCATGATTCTGACCTTCATACCAGTGGAAACCTTACCAGCAAAGACACGACCAAAGGCAAAGAACCTACCCTTGTCGGAGGCTGGAATCATCTTGGAAACATAAAGCATGAGTGGACCGTTAGGATCACAGTTCCTGATAGCCGTAGCATACTGATCGTCAAGAGGACCTTCATACAAATTCTCAACACGGTATCTCTGGGCAGTGTGTGGTGATGGGAGGTGAAAGATCATCATCTCAAGTAGTGCAGTACTTGCAGGGAGCCATGTCTGCATAACACGCTTCATCAAAGGTTTACCCATCAGATCCTTCTCATCAGACTTCATCTGCACATCAAGCTTCTGCAACATGGGCCACAGTTTGTCCTTCTGGTCATTCATGCAAGTAGCAATGATCTGCTTGATGGGCTCATAACAGAACTGAACAAACCCACGCTTGCAGGTTGCTGTACCAGTGTTTTTGCTGGTCCATTTCCTGGTGGCAGGGTCAAAGAAATTCTCACCCCAGAGCCTCTCCATCATCTTAGACTCATCAACACCGAACTTGGAGGCATACATCTTGGCAAAATTGGTAAGAGTGAAAGCCCATCCGTGGAGACCAGCAGAAAACGCAACTGTTCCCTTCTCGGGGTAAACCTGAACATCACCAAGGAGAGGATCCTCATACGTGGCCATGATGACATTAGCATTCTCAATGACCCTCTGGAAAGTCTGGTAGGCCTCCTCACCATCAACCTGAAGCTCAAGGAAACACCTGTCCATCTTGTTCACAGTCAAAACAGGTCTAATCCTCTCACCAAGAGCTTGACGGAGAACAGTCTCAGTCTGAACACAAACACCCTCAATGCAGTCAACCACCACAAGAGCACCATCAGTAATACGGAGAGCAGCAGTAACCTCAGATGAAAAGTCAACGTGCCCAGGAGAATCAATGAGATTGATAAGGTATTCGTTTCCATCTCTGTCACCTTTAAAACTCTTCAAAGAAGCATCAGTCATCTCATAGTAGAGGGAGATACCGGTGGACTTGATAGTGATACCACGTTCAGCCTCATCAGCACGCGTATCAGTCATACGCACATCACCAGCAACCTCTTGAGCAATAATACCCGCAGCAGCAACCAGCGAGTCAGTAAGAGTGGATTTTCCTGTTGGTAAAGAGAGAGAGATGCAATAGGTTACATATAATTAGTTTAGCAAACTCAAGAACTAGATCTTAAAAACTGATTGGAACAACGGAAAAGAGATGAATATTATACCATGATCGACATGGGCAATAACAGACATATTACGAATGTTATGCTTATAGTCCATAATCCTACGAAGCTCATCAGCTGTGAACTTCACCTGCAAGTGCATCAAATTGTATTCAGCTTCTATCCTTAAAAAGTAGCTACGTAAAGGTAAAACATAGGTAAATAAATAAAATAAAAACAGAATGCTTACCATTTTTGCGAACTTTTTATTGTCACCTACAACACCTCTGCAATAACAGAAACGTTAATTATCAACTAAATCACCTGATAGAAAATTTTACACACCAAACAGAATCTATCCTAGGGAAGATTCAGCATCAGAATTTATCTTATAGCATATGTTCAAACGCTTTCAAGTAAACTCAAAATTTTTTAACAACATGAATATATATAGAGAAGTGTAGCAGTAAACCATAATTTTAGTCATACTGTGAACACAATAGATTTAGAAAGCTTTTGATCTAAAAAAGTTTCGAAGGATCTATCAAACCAGATCGGAGAAAAACGATGGTAATAAACAAAACCATACAGAAAACAAGCTTCATACACGAATCAAGGGTCAGATGCAATAATAAATGGCAATAAACACAGATCAAAAGCAAGCCTTAATTCATTTTCATCTAAAACAAAATTACTTAACCTATTGAAAACGAATAAAAGCAAACATCAACGATCGCGAGGAACTAGAAACAGAATCGAACAAAAAACAAAGAAACGATGGAAAGGGAAACACTAACCTTAGTGAAAGATGAGAAGAAGAAGTAGAAGAAAAGAGGTGCAAGGAGGCGTTAGAGCAGGCGTAAGCTGAATATATAGTAGCCAACGAGATGCTATGAGCATATTCTTTCTCTCTAGGGTTTTCATTTCTTCTTTGTCGGCCTTCTTTTGGGCCTTAATGGGCCTCTAAACCTCTGCCCAATACTACTATTATTATGTCCAACTACTAAAATCAATCTTCATGAGCCCATATTTCGAGATTTGCAACAGTGTCAATTTTTATTGCTTTTGTGAGTTAGTTAGCTGTTGAGATACAAAGACATACTATTATTATTTATTGGTTTAAGAAGGTAAATATAAACCGGTTTTACTGATAATCGAGCCTTACTAATACTATTACATTTATCAACCAGACAATGGTACATTTATTGTTGGATCTTAGTTTGCTTAACCAAAGATATAAACTCTTGGCAAAAGAACTGAGTCTTTCCGACAACAAAATCCCATGATTTCTTTTATGGTTAAAGAGTTCTATTTTTATTTCTCTATGAAAAAATCTCAGTAATGATCAAGAAAAGAATGAATAGAAAAGTTGGTGGTGTATTGTTTCAACGACCATTTGAGAGAAGTCCTTTAAACGATATGTAAAGATCATTGTTTTCCTTCCCAAATATCTCCTCTGCTTTCCTTAACGTTTCCTGGAGATGAAGATTAGATGATACCATATCAGGATTCAAACAACATTATACAAATTTAGACTGAAAGGGCTCTGAGGATGAGCACCAGGTTTTGTGGTTATTACCTCGCGGCTCTGCTTCCGGGCGTTTAGTTCCTTTATGTTAGCCAGAAATGCACTGAACTGTTCGTAAGACAACCGACTCCTGCAAGTTTTGATATGTTTTATATATCATTGATTCCAATTTACTACTTTATGGCTCTAGGTATCTTAGAATATATATACATACCTGGCTTGTCTAAAGAACTCTTTCCCATCAATACGAGGATGTCGAGCTGTATAAGAGACATTGAATTAGTGAGTTTGAGAGGAATGAGAACGAAGCCACCAATCACAAGATGTACTATTGCGGAAAGGTATTCATTATAGAAACAATAATGTTGTTAAACCTGAAATAGAATGTGAGCGAGGAGGAGAGTTTGCTAAAGAAGATTGCTGGCTTGTCGAAGACCAAAGACGTATATCATAATGTGAAGATGTTGGAGATGCAGCACCAGAAAATAGCTTTGGCGATGAAGTAGCAGAGTAGCTTCTAGGAGATCCAGCAGTGGACAAGATCTTTGGTGTTCCACTCGGAGTAAAACCGGGAGACAACTGCGGAGTTAAAGATCGTTTCTGCTTCAATTCACTTGAACCTGTTTGATGGAGCATTCCACATATATCATGATAAACACATTGTCAAATTATGAAAAGGGCAATATGTTCTTGATCATATTTGTAAAACATAAACACTGGCCTAACTCTCGTTGTTGCTACTAACTTAATTGTTGCATATTCAAGCCATCATTACCTTCGTTGTTTGAGTAGGTACCGTGTGCTGATAAGCCATTTGAATTCTCATCTACAACGCATACAGAATTTAGGTAACATCAGAACAAACATCACATAAATACACGAGACTTAAAGAAAAGACAATGAAGAAGTCTTTGAGATGTTACAGTACCTTTGTCTCGAGGAACCATTCTGACATCAGCAGTCTCAGTTTGCTGTAGAAAAGGAGATCAGATTTTGGGTTTCAAATATAAAATTTAGGATATCAAAAAGGGATGACTCTGAGAGCATACAGATGGACTCTCATCATTCAATGACTGCATCAATTGTCTCTTGAATGCTTCCAGCTACAAGGAAATTCGCAGGAGCTTGAGCATAATATTAGAAGAATAAACTTGAGAGAAGATACAAAGGGGTGAAAGAAAGAAAGAACCTTTGCAAAATCACGACCGAGTTTCTTCGCAGTGATTGCTAGTGAGTCTCGCTCTTGAGTTAGTTTCATCTTCAATCCAAAATTCAAAGAGGAAGCGAGTGAGTAGAAGACACTGAGATCCAAGTCATACTAAATAAAGAACATAGAAGAAGGGAAGTTGTTACATTTTCATCGAGAACATTCTTCAAAGAGGAGTCAGCCTCCTGGTAAAGTCTTTCGAAGGAGTATACTTTGCCTTCAAGCTCATGGAGAAGCCGATCTTTCTCGAGAAGCTTCTGTCTCAAGTCGGAGACTTGGGATTCGAGATTGGAAACCCTCGAAGCAATGGCCATGGAAGTGATCTTCCTGGCGAGATCGAGTTGATCATAAGGGTCGGTGGGAATAACAGCGAGAATCTCGTCGGAGAGGTTGAAGTCACCGCCGTTTTCCGACATAGCTGATCGCAAGGGCCCTCGGGATCTTCGGCTGCTCAGAAACTACGTGGCGCGTTTATATTGGATGACTCGCACTTTTATATGTTTCTGTCGGCTTCTTTGTTAGAGAGAGACAAAGGGACACGATTATGTTATTTGACCATTAAACCTTCTTTTTACCAACCCCCTCATTGAGAAGTGATCACTTAGATGTGAAAATTGTCTATAGTTTACATGGGACAATAGTTATCTCTGAGGAGCAATCTCTTGACACCGAACAATCCCGGCGGCTCCACCATAACACAACCATCTCTCACTTCCTTTATTCATGTTCCACCGCACACGATGCATCGCCACCATTTTAGGTGGGAAGCCTTCGGCTTTCGTTCCAGAGCTACTATTGCTTGCTTCTTTTCTTCTTTCGTCTTCATAACCATCTTCTTTAACACACACTAATGCTCCTTGGGTCTCATCCTCCTCTCTTGTGCTCTTTTTTCCTTTCTTAGCCTTCGATTTTGATACACTGGTGTTTGTTCCTTCCGATTCAGACTCTAAACCTGGATCTTCTTCGTGTGTCAAAGCTGCAAAAACAAAGTAAACCTGTCAACGATTAGGACTAGGTGGCTCAGGAGATTGATATATTAGAGTAGAGTTTCAACTGACCTAGAGGTTGAACATCTGGAACGTTAGATGCATAACGGTTAGGAGATTCGTTCAAGAGGCTTCGAAGGCACCTCTGTTTTTCACCATTTTCACTGATCGATTTCTTCAAAACAATCGGGTTGTTTTGAACTGGAGTATGCACTATAAAGGTGGATTCTTTCATTGTCAACTGTCCGCAGAGAAAGTGTGGAGTCCGGTTTTTCCCGACTTTTTCCACAGCTTTGGTAGTAAGCTGTAAATAGTTCCAACAAGAGACAAAAAACATTTTTTACAAAAATTAACAAACAGTAGAAGTGGTGAAATTAATGATGTGTAGATTATACATACCTGGAAATGGAAAATGGACCCATCTGCAGTGCAATAGGCTGCTACGCCTGAGAAGTTAAACGGTTAATGCTTGAGCTGATGTAACTTCTTATGCCACCGTGACTATTTATTATGCTCAATCAGTGGTTATAAATATTTAGCCCACAAAAAATATACCTGTTAGTCTTGATACTTGAATACTCCATATAGGAAAAGATGAACAGTTATAAATGCTTAATCCTGGCTGCTTTGTGTTCGTATAAGGCTTTCCTGTAGCAGGAACATCATAAGCAATCTTCACCAAGCTTAAGATTCTTAATGTTCCATCGTCAAAGGACAACAAAACGCATCTGCAAATATTTGAACCCCAGGTTTATAGAGGACTTCAGACGATTGATCTAATGATTAAATAATTGGAGATAGAGCAATGGTTGATACCTTGGATCTTGTAACCAATCGATGCTGTAAATAAACCTTGGCACTGGATGCAAATCCCATAAAGGCCGGAATGGATCACTGCGACAACCATGTGAATCAGTAAAACAATGGCCTGAGCTAATGCCAAATAAAGTTCAAACAGGACAAGTCTTGTGTATTATTTGTATCAGCAGCAAAGTTTTTTGTTTTATTGAAGTGTACCGTAAGTCCCAAAACTTCAGACCCCCATGTCCAGCAGTAGCTACTACATTTGTACTTTCCTGATCACTGGAAATTTATCAGAGATTACCACGATTAGTAAGTGAAGATCCTCTCAGAAGGTTATGTAGCAGATGTTTGAAGTCAAAAAGAATAAAAAGAGGTACAATCCTATTATGTTGAAGCCAATGACAAAGCCTAATCGCTTTTCCAAAGTTGTAAACCAAGAGTTAAAAAGAGCTGGAATCAAACAAAGAGACTACATGGCTCCTGGAGTGGCCACTTCTCTTCGAAAGATGGGAAAATTTATGATTTAACCTATCGTATACGAACCAGATATCAATGTAAATGAATGGGTGTTTCCTTAGTTATCTTCTATAGTTGGTATTCTAATAGAACCATGCCCATTTGTAATTATTCTTTAACTGATTAAAAGTAAAAACAGAAAACGAAAATTACTGATTATATAGGTGTGATTTCAAGTCACTGACCTTGCACCCGGAGCCCATGCAATTGCCCTTATAGGAGCTGTATCTGCGCTGAAGAAAAGTAAAGGCCTTGTATCTGCACAGTAAATGGGGAGTCAACAGATTTATCACTCTCTGGCCACAATGTGAACAGAGAGTATCTGGCATCAGGAGTTAGGACAAACATGTCAAATAGTACCTTCTGAAGATTTAATTGTAGAAAACTTCCAAAGAGCAACCTGATGCAAGATAGCACAAAAAAAAAGCAGTCAATGCCATCGAACACTGGCTTTTTCGTCCTGAATACTGATAAAGACAATGAGGAAAGTGAAATGATTTAGTACTTACCGTGCCATCGTGGCAACCAGCCAGCAAGAAATCAGGATTCCCAAAAGTCGACCATTCAACTGTCAATGGAATACTGTACGACAATACATGAGTACCATATCAGGAGAAACCCAATAGATGCGGATATTGAGGATATGCATCAACAAGGACAGCGAAAATCAGTTCTATGTGCAATTATTACAAACATAAAAGCTTTGCTTTGTTTTCCATTCCACCAAACGAGCAAGAACTGGCTAAATGGAAGATATTTACTGACCTCTTTGTGTCACCACACTTCAAGTTTGAACATTTGAAAACGGGAGCCAGTTTCACAAAACGAGGATCTGTAGCAGCTTTCTTTGAAGATAAATATATAGCTGATGTTGCCTGAGGCATTGGAACATCCCACCTGCAAAGGCCGTTCTTTATTTTGCATAGTATATGAAGTCTAGAAATGTTCTAAATCATTGCAGACTGCAAATATAATTACACAAACAAAATTTGTAGAGAATATCTTCACAGTTGCAAACAAAGACGAGATGGCACTAAGACTTTAAAGTGGCAGAAAATCAGAGCAAAAGAGAAAAGTCATGCAGGGCACAGAAAGCTTTGGGATAAAACGAGTAGCTAGCTTACACTTCCAGTGATCCATTCCCCAGCAAGACAGCTAAATATCCCATTCTATGCTTATTAAGAGAGTCATCGGCATATGATGGACGCCATTTTATATCCCAGGCAACTTTTCCATTGTGAGCGAGGCATAAGACAACCCTAGGAAGAGCAATGTCTTCAGAAATACTCGAGGATGGTTGGCCAGGTACGCTTCCAACAGACTCACTATCTTCTAATAGCAAGGGTTTGCAACTTTCTTCAGTACCTTCGGTTTTCTGTTTCTTTCTCCGTACAGGAAGCTTAATATTTGCATTTTCCAACGACACTTGTCTTGAATTTTCATTGTCGGCAGTAGTTTCTGTTACTGAAGTTTCTCGTGGTATCTGAAGAGGGGTTGCAGCGACAGCTGAATCTTCTGGATATCGAACAGACAGAGCTTCTATGTAAAGAACATCACCATCATGCTGGACAGGAAACTCAGGAGTTCTCTTCTTTCTAGGTCTACCTCTTGGTTTCTTAGGGTCTGTTGTTTCTATTGGATGCTTACGTGGCCTGCCTCTCGGCTTCTTAGGTTCTGTTCCTTCAATAATTTCACTGGGTGGTTTCTTTTGAGACTTTACTGTCAATTTTTTACTCTTCGCTGAAAAGTGGGCGCTATCTTTCTTGCATGTGGTATTTATAATGCACCATATCTGAATGATACCTCGACCAGAAAGAGGAACACCTATCTTGTGACTGTATGAGTCAGGCGGATGAGTAGCCACAGCTAGAAACTGCAACAGTGAAAGTTCATAACCATGAAAACCTAAGATTTCCATCTCTACAGAATATGGAAAACAGAATATATGACCTAATCACCTCACATTTTGCCTGAGCATCTGGATTTCCATGAATTCTGGGACACCAGTCCAATGCCCAAACAGAGCCTCCTACATGCAACACAAAATCCTTGCTGCAAAGGTGAGTAATAATTTGACACATAAATGATTTTGACTATCAAAGCTCTTGTAGATAATTGGAAAAGGACGAGCAGAGATATATACACAATAGCACAAACATGCACTATCAATATGCTGCCTACCCAATTACTAACCTAGCCTGGTATATAGCAGCTTAACTCAATAATCTAACATCATTTGTGATTCTCTAATTTAAAACTATAAATTAGCAGTGAATTTCATTAATATAACTGGAGAAACCTATAATCATCTCCCATCATCAAGATTAATTGCATGAGTTCTCTATCTCTTAGTTAGGCATAATTTCTGCTAGCTAGTAGAACCTGTAGAGCAATTAATATGTTTACAGTTCATCTATACTTTAATAATTACCTGATTTCACCAGATGATGATGATTCATTGCCATGCATCTCGACCTGAAGCAATAAGATACTGTAACAATAAAGCATAGTCTTTGAAGCAATTTTAGAATTTAGATGTATGCGGTAAGAAGCACGCTCGAAAACAAAAATATATGACACACCTTTGGAGCTCTTGCTGAAGAAAATTGAGGCAAAGTTTGACTCCTTGTATCATTTGTTCCATGACATTTTCCAGCCTCGTTATAGAATGCAAAACTTTTTGGTTCGTAATTAAAATGCTTCCATTCTCTAAATTATAAAGCAGGTGAAATTAGATTTGTGAGTGTTAAATAGAGAGTTGATACTCTTATTGTCACATTGAGAAGCCTTATCTAAGACCATGTAACACACAATGATCTTGAAACAAATACCTTTACATTCAGTTTGTATATTCTAAATGTGTTAGAACAAAGAGTCAGAAAACCGAAACTAGAAGTTGCAACAGATCTAAACGACTTAAGCATAGATACTTCTAGATAGAGCAGACCAGGAGAATACACAGTACTAAACTAAGATTTTTTTAAAAAAAGTCGACAGATCGATACATTTATTTACTACATTACGCACCTCAAGAATGTGACTGATGAAGAAATTTTGTTGATTTCATTCTCATCAAGATCAACACTATTATCACCACAATGATCACTGATTGAGTCCACTGCCTTCAAATGATTCTCAACAGAATAATCAAACAGTGATATTTCACATTCTTCTTCACCACTTCTTAGAGGCTCTCCTTCAGCCATTTAACTATTGCTTTTGTCCACACTTGTTCCTAGAATCACTAAATTAGTAAGCAACAATCAATGTCTGATGATATTACACTATGTCCGAAGCGAACATTCAATTGTTTCATTCGAACATTCAATTGAATTACATACAACTAGCAAATCGTTTGCCGGACTAGGGTTTACGAGCTTAACAACTATAGAGTTTCATACAAAATTACAAATAATCCAGGAACTTTAAAGTCTCGAGGAAAAACCAAAAAGAAAGTCTAACAGAAAACTATGGAAAACGAATAAAAGCAAACATCAACGATTGCGAGGAGCTAGAAACTGAATCGAAGAAAAAACTAAGAGACGATGAAAAAGGAACACTAACCTTAGAGAAAGATGAGAAGAAGACGAGAGTGAGACAAAAGAGGTGCAAGGAGGCCTTTTCTTTCCCTCAAATAGGGCTTTTCGCTTCTTTTTTATTGGGCCTTACCGGCCCATTAAACCAATTGTCCAATGACTTTTTAACGCCAATCTTTGTGAGCCTATATTTCGAGATTTGCAACCATATCAAATATCAACCAATAAACATTGAGAGTTTTTTCCCTTTGACAAAGATACCAATGGTCTTTGTTTTGTGTATCTAATGTTAGACTCGCATGTTGTCTATTTCAAGATGTATAAATAGTAGCAATACACAGCACATTGACATATACGTTTCAGTCTCTAAGATAGAGCCTTCTTCACATGGTGAGGTATCTATGAGGCCATCTGCAGATCAGGCTACTTAAAACATGACTTGTCTGCTTTCTAATGCTTTTTCACAGCTCTTCTGTGCAACCATTCATTTTCATATCTACACCTTTTCACTTCACAGGACGCACCCCGACTGTTTTTACACGGAATCTGTACTGAGGCCGAGACTCATCACTGTCATCGCTGTCTTCATCATCGTCTTCTTCACTGGAATCATCTTCAACTGTATCCCAACGAGCGTAATCTAGTGTAGAATGACCCTTAGGCTTAGGGATGGCTTTCCATCCATCTTCTTTGCTGTTCTGTTCTCTAACCTCTGGTGTTTTAGGTGCAACAACTTCCCTCTTGCTTACTGCATCTTCTCTTGGGGTCTCTGCATCTCTTCTGATGGTAACTACTGACTCAAACCTCTTATCTCTTCTCTCATTGACACTCAACTCATCGTTTCTTCTTTTATTTTCTTCTATGTCTTGTTGAATGGTATTCTCTTCTTCTTCATCTTCTTCTAACTCTGCTTCAGATTCAGGAATTGGAGCAAGTGACTTTCCTTGACCAAGAAAAACAAGACACACTTTTTTCATCCAATCCAATGGACTATAACTAGTATAAAAGATAGCAAGAGAGAGAGTATACCAACTGCGTCCTTAACCGAGTCTCGAGGTTCTGATAAACCTCAGAATCAGGGTTCAACTCCATAAGTCTGGTGACATCAAATAGTGCAGAATGGTATTCTTTAAGAGTGACTAATGTTTGAGCCCTCAACATCAAAGCTCCACTGTGTTTCTGATCAAGCTCGAGCACCCACGTACATTCTTCTGCTGCCTGAAGAATCCAAAATACATGATAACAAAGCCCCTTAATATTCTTGAATAGGCAAACTTCACAATTTCACAACTCATTGCTTTTCTCTGCAACATTCATGATTCTAGATTCCATTTCACAGCACAAGTACACAAGCTAATAAATTCTTCGCTTTGCTCTTACTAATAGTAATTCTTCAATTAACATAACAACAAGACATAGCTGCGGATTCAAACGCATAATTGAATTTGTACCAAAAACTGGGATTCTACTGTAATTCAATTGACCATCTAAAAAAAATAGAGAATGAGATCGAAGGAAATGAACAAACCTTTTTGAAATCGTGCAATTTCAAATAACAAGCGGCACGGTTGCTATGAAGAGCGATCTTCTGGGGTTTGGCTTTAGCAGCCGTAAGAGCCTCCGTATAAAAGAGAAGCGCCTCTTTATACTTGCCGTCTCTGTATAGCTGATGTCCCTTCTCCACCTTTACCGACGGCGACGCCGCCGATGCCATACTCCGGAAGACGAAACCGTAGATTTTAAACAGAAAATCTAGAAAGAGAGATCCAGAGAGGTATAATAATGGCGAGTGAAGAAGAAGAAGCGTAATAAGACCTGGATTTGAAATGAATCTTCTTCAATGCAAATCATATGATCAATAATTAATCATTATATTAAAGTTAGGGCTTTGTCTTTTACTAATACACGGCCCATTTAATAATCCACTCAGGCCCAACGTTTCTCTTTTTTTTTTCATCGAGGCCCAACGTTACTCTGAAATGATTAAAGAGGAAATTCTTTATTTATTCAATATGGAAGAGTATCCATGGATGTTGTTGAGTTACATAGAAGGGAACCGATCAATGATCCTCATAGCAGCATTACAGAGTTCACCATAGAGATTGATTTTGGTAAATAGTTGGAAAGCCTCATATTTGAGATTAAAGAGAGTCAACTCGCAGAGCATAGGATAAGCAAGTGCAATGCTTATAGATTGACCAGCTTTATCGTAATTACGAGATTTCAGACTACTTTTGGCTTGCGACAGTTCTGTAGTTGTATTCGTCGTCAAGGCTCTTTTGCAAGAATCCAAAGTTGCTTTCACTCCACTATCTTTTGTCTGTGACGATAAGTCGTTTATATTGCTGCACCAATTCAAACAAGAACTTGATATGTTAAAATAATTACGTAACTATAAATATGGATATTATATTAAGTGAAAACTTGCTTGGTGATGATATAGAGGTGAGACTGAAGACAGTGTATGACGATGTTTGCAATGCCAAAACGGTCTGCATGCACTGAGCTTGGGTCGGATTCGAGACATCGCATGCATATAGCTGGGACACGTGCATTGTGGCATTCCTTTATCATCAGTTCCCTATCGGCGTTAATCGATTTCGGAGAGATTACCACCACAAGTACTAACACCAGAAACTTGATAATCGTCATCATCATCATGCCAAGTATATATTTTTTCTAATGTTGTTTCTTCTGATTATATGTATGAATGTGAGAGGTGTGAAGTGCTTATATAAACCAAGATATAATAGAGTGAGTGTGATTGGTCAATTGATGAATATGAATGAAGTATTAGTCGCACGAGGTAGCTCTATTGTTACACAAGTCCAACCTCTGTTCAATGCTAATCCTACGTTACTCCTTTGGGTTCACTTCAACCTAACATTCATCACAAATTGTTTTATTAAGAGCCTCGTTTTACTTAGGAGGTTCATTCAATCAAACATCTTTCGATAAAGAATGTGTTGTGAGCCTACTTTAGCTAATGTACTCGAAATCTGTGGAGTAGACAGACATGATCGTGAAAACAAAATCATAAAGCCTAAATGATGGACAAAATTATGATGTTACCAAAATCCTGAATCGTTTTTCAGATCAAAACAAAGATTATCCGAAGTTACTAAGAGAAAAGAAACAGCCCAACCTTAATTTAGCTAATAAAAAAAAATAATACAGGGTTTGATATGTTGTTGCATATCTATTCATTTTGGCTCTTAGACTTCTTCTTCTTCTTCTTGGTGCTGTGACCATCGTCAGTTTCCTCATCTCCTCCAGCTTTACTCTTCTTTTTCTTCTTCTCTGATTTAGTTTCCTCCTCTGCTGTTTCCATCTTTCTCTTCTCTTTCTTTTTCTTTTTCTCTGACTTCTCCACATCCTTTACCTCTTCCTCTTCCTCTTCCTCTTCACCCTTTGCCTTCTTCTTCTTGCTCTTCTTCTCTGAGGCCTCCACAGGTTTCTTCCCTTCCCCATCTAAACGAGGCACATCAAACACTGAGTCCAACTAAAATCAAGGACTCTGTTTGCATTAGCCAAAATAAACAACTACAAGAAATACCTTGGTTCTGCAGATTTTCTATCACCTCCTTCATTACATCCACATTCTTTCGTGGGGCGACACCACTGTCATAGAATTCTAGCCTTTCCTCAACCTGTCCACGAAGCTTGTCCCCAAAGGCAGTAGTTGCGCCATCTGCATAAGTCACATTATTTAGTACACCTTCACAACATATCTCTTAACCCAAAGTTCTTCTCCAAGGCGTTTAATAAGATTTTTACCAGAAAAACAATCAATTCTAGATGCTATAGAGCACTTGTTTGCAAGATAACGAGCTATACGACCCTTGTTCTTAGCAGAGGCTCGGCCTATGAATGACGAATGGAAAATCAACCCATACTTGGGTGTATTTCCACGAGTTTTAAGCGCCCTGTAAAACCACAGATGTTCATCTTAAATTCAGCACTGGAAAAAACTTGTCACATTAAAGTAGTAGACTAGATATAGCACCTGAAAAGTGCTTTCTCGGCTCCAAGAATCTGGAGGGTGGAAGATGGGCACTTAGCAAGGTTAGTCAGACTTCCAGCGTGTGAAATCAGACGAGCACCAACCATATCTCCTATCAACGCTGCCAAATTAGGGGCGATGTCACCCATCTTTGCAACAAGATAATCATAGAGCTTCTTCCTGTAGTCAGCAAGGTCCATAACTCTCTGAGCAAAGGTCTGAACATTGATCAAGTCAACAGGTGACAAATCCTGACCTGTGAAGGAAAAAAGATGTTTCAGACCAGGAGTCAATATAAACACTAGCTCATTAATAGCTACCAATAAATGCATAAATACAGCTCAAAAAACTCACCCATGGACGCTTTTCCCGCTTCAACGACCTCCTTTGCCTTATCTTCATCCCCAAGGACTTCAGTAAGCATTGGGATGTGGTCATCAGTCAACTTTGACTTGTCCTCAATCATCTTTGACACACGGGCATAAAGATAGTTGTCATTAACTATCTTTACAAGTTCGGGGAAGTGCCAGGAATACCATTCCCTATAAAACATTACAAACAGTTTAGCTAACAATCTCTTTCAAGCTAAGATAGCAACACATACTATGGTAGAGAAACCACAAAACAAACCTGACTCTCATGGCAAAGGAATTAATATCCTTGTCAAGCGTGTCAAGCAGGAAAATAGCTTGAATAACCATGTTATCCACTCGGTTGACATTGAACTTGACCTTTGCTCTGCTGTAGCTGTGGGCTAAACCAAGTTGAGATTTTTCCAGATCACCAGGCTGCATCAATAGAAAACAATAATGAGAACATAAAGCAGATGGACTACTAAAGAATTTAACACAAAGAAGGAGACCATACCTTTAGATCCTTGATGAATCTATCAAAATGTTGTCGTACACCTCTGAGAAGCTCAAGTACGAACTCATTGCTCTGGCACGGGATTTTAGTAGCTTCACATATATGGGAACCAAGTTTAGGCTCAGCCATTCCTAAGCTGAACTTGGGTTTCTTTCCCTCTTTGACCTTTGGAAGATTCAACTCCAGGAAACTTCTAAGTTCGTCAGTCATAACCCCTGAGGAAGACCAATGATATAATCAAGATAATGAAACAAAATCAGAATGCAAAAACGACTCAACCATAAACTAGAAGCGCTTTTTAGAATATATTGAAGGATTCAACTTTAAGCGATTTAAATGAGAACTGAAAAATGAGGATTCAAAATCCAAGGGTTTAGTATTCCACAGAATCAAAAACAATGAGGCGATTACAACAGCAATAAATTTGAGTATTCTAAAGAAAGTCTGTATAAAATCTATAAATCAAAGCACGCAGTATAAAATAAGGTACTCGAGCTTAATAATAATCATTTCCTACGAGTTTACAACGGAACACATAAATATACAGAACAAGGAAAGAAATGAGTAGTGAATATTTACCCTCAGAGACGGCGTTGACTTGGTTAAGAGCATCGAGCGCAGACTCGAAGGGATGAAACGCTGTGAGCTGAACAACACGACCAAAGCGACTGAGGTCGGAGACGGAGCTCCGAACAGCCTCAGTGTTCTGTCCGATTTCATCCAGTCCATGCGCCTCAAAGAGGCCATAGCCTGAAGAAGATTCGTAAAGAAGATACATGGCCATTGTGGAGGAGAAACTAAAACCCTAAACCTACAGAAGCGAAGCGAGAATATACAAGCACCGCGAACTACTAGGGTTTTGAGGGGGCAGGGGTTTTAATACGTGTGTTTATTGTTGATGGCGCTGCTTTGAACACACTTAATGGGCTAGGCCCATTTAACTGTGAGCTAAGTTGAATCTGTTTGTAGAGTCCAATACAATGCGCGCGGCCCATCACGACCAGGTGAAAAGATTACACTAACCGAA
The DNA here is from genome assembly GCA_900406435.1 of Lepidium aucheri. Lineage (NCBI taxonomy): Eukaryota > Viridiplantae > Streptophyta > Magnoliopsida > Brassicales > Brassicaceae > Lepidium > Lepidium aucheri. The sequence goes on along the minus strand of OVBA01000040.1, from coordinate 20,421 downwards.
AACACAGCATAAATGTAATGTAAGATCAAGCCAAACTGAGAGCTACTGAAATGTTATTTTATTGAATGCAAGTGAAATATGTTCTTCCAGCCAAACAAGAAAATATTCATCATCCATATTAGTACATAATTATAGCTACAGAAATGATAAGAGGAGACATTATCATCTTCCCTCATTGATATTGAATCCAAGCATTGGCTTAGAGTTGGTGTTTCCAGATATCATCTCAGGGGAAGGCTTCACAAAGTTCGTGGAGAAGCTTGAGCTTTTGGTTTGAAAGTTGCTGAAAGAGGAGCTTGTAGTGTCATCAAATGTACAGTCGGTTAGATAGCTTGGCTTAGAGGTGGCATCATTAACCTCAACATCTCCTGACAACATGGCCACCACTCTTGACATTGGTGGTCTCAAAGCATGATTTGCCTGAGTACAGAGTAGAGCAATCCCAATCATACGCTTCACTTCTTCCATGTTGTATTCATTTAGATTATCATCAATTAGTTCAACATCACTACTTTTTTCGTGTAGATTCCATGCCTGAATACAATAAATACACAACAATTATTGGACTTTTGGCATTCATGAATGTTTCTAACTTCCTCGCATATGGAAAAATGAGGACGTACCCATTCAAGAAGATATCTCCTTTCCACTTCCACGTTCTCATCAGAGTTTTTTCTTCCACTCACTAGCTCAAGTGCCACAACACCAAATGCAAACACATCCGTTTTCTCTGTTAGATGTCCACGCATGGCATATTCTGGCGCAAGATACCCACTGCATTGATACAAAATGACATGTGTTATTCATCTATGATTATTCTGCAAACTAAAAAGTCCAGATTTGAGAATTACTTACATCGTCCCTGCCACTCGGGTACTTATGTGGGATTTTTTGTCATCGTATAGTTTTGCAAGCCCAAAATCAGATACTTTTGGGACTAATTCAGAGTCAAGTAAAATGTTGCTAGCCTTCACATCCCTGTGTATTATACGAACACTTGCCTCTTCATGGAGATATACTAGACCTCTAGCCACTCCTAGACATATCTCAAAACGGGTTGACCAATCAAGATGTAAAGTCTTCTTCCCTGCAACATTCAAACCAAAGATATGATGAATACTTCAGCTTGGTCGCAGTAGAGATAAATAAGTCATTCCAGTTCATTACCAAATAGTGCATCATCGAGACTTCCATTAGGGAGGTACTCATATACGAGCAGACGATGATCTCCTTCAAAGCAGCACCCATAAAGTTTTACTAGATTGCGATGCAAAACAGAAGAAATTGCTACAATTTCTGCAACAAATTGTCCTTTCCCTTGTCGGGATCCAACAGACAACAGTTTCACTGCGACCTCTCTTCCATCATTGAGATTTCCCTGTTACATGTGTTATTACAAAAGAAAATTTATTTAAATATATTACATATATTGTTCTTCCTTGTTATCTTAAGAGTATATAAATATTTCAACTCTTTGGCATAGGACTTACCTTATAAACAGGCCCAAATCCTCCTTCTCCAAGCTTGTTTGAGGGATTAAAATCTTGAGTTGCAGTTTTAAGTTCCGAATAAGTAAAGGTATAAGGCTTTACGTCCATATTTAGTATTTCTGACAGAAACAATTTGGTTCTTAGAGATGATATTGAAGTTGTATATGGGACAATATTCTTCATTTCTAAGATTTGCTTTGTGTTCTAATAACATATATACCTTCATCATCCGTGTACTGATTTCTTCTTTTTCGAATGATGATGATAACCACACCCACAAAAAGGATCAGAAGTCCTATGCCAACAATGACACCCACAATGGTACCAGTCTTGTTATTTCCCTTTGAAGGTGGTCTGTTATCCACAGTTGGTCTGAAATCTGAATAACAATATGTAACAATTAAGCACTAACTATCATAAGGAGATAATGAAAATGAGGAGAAAAAGAATATAACATATGTGTTACCTGGTGTTGCACTGACGGCTGATATTAATGGCCCGTAAGCCCCTTGGATAGGAATACAACATGTTCCTTTTCCTGCCCAGAAAAGATGTATTTCGAGGTGATTTTCTGATACATTTGCTTTATATTCTCTTTGAACTGCTTGAACTGTAGAGTCACCAGCTGTTTTGCGCACATCAAAATCCTTTTCAACAAGTCTTCCCTGGAAAAAAGAGCTCGATCTTAGAGTCTATGAGAACCAAAATTCAGAAGAATATTAGTAAACCAAAAAGCTAACTTGTAAAGCAGAAAGCTTGTTCAAGTAGTGCAGACCTGGACATAAATGTCAAAACGTCGTCTTCCAATACTTTGCCAACGAAAAGGACCTTGGATTTGTATTTCAGCAAATTGAAGTGTTACGGTATAGCCTCCATTTTCTAGTCCCAGTCCATAATATCTTAGGGAAGATGCAGAAAGTCGTGCTGACTGAAAAATCTCTGAATCCAAAGTGTTGCTAAATTGTGATTGTGAAGTAGCTACATATATATTACTGCTACTTCCAGCAAAATTTCCGACATTACTGGCTGCCCATCTCTGAGCATCACTCACGATAAATGAAGCTGGTCCAAGTTCCGTGTTCTCTTTCTCAAATAGAGCTCTACTAGCCGACCTTTTCTCTGGGCCTCCGCAGTTGATTGAAAAGTTATAATCTAGACATCAATCAGTAAATAAAGTCTTAACCAATATTTTTTCCTAATAGAACATTAGCATTGGCCATGTGTTTGCTCACGACACATGGAAACCAATGGTTACGAAGATACTTTTACACTTACAGATTCCTTTGCCTCGATTGCAAGCAAAGTCTTTCTGCATGCACTTCAGTCCTGGTAAAACCCTTTAAAAAAGTCGAGGTTTTATAAAGTAGAAACATAATAACATTTCAAAGTAAGTAAATAAAAGAACATTTTTAAGAACTCACTTGTTGTCAAGACCTTCCAATGTAAAATTGTTAGCAACAACGTTGCTGCACAATATAACAAAAAAAATTGTTTACTAAACCCTAAGCTTCATGCTAGATATGTGAAGACAAAGCACTAACGAATATAAAGAAGGAAAACAGTTTGTGATTGAAGATAAGATGAGACATTATGTTTTGTTTACTTACAGTTTCAAACTTGGTTCACTAACCCATGAAGGAAGATTTCCAGACAGATCATTGTACGAGACATCTCTGTAAAAGCATAATAGAACAAAAATTATCTTGGAAACTCATGTGTCGACATCAAGAGTGAATTCTTCTTCTACTTGAATATTAATGTCTAGTAAAAAATGTATGAGTCTATATTAGGAGGATCAACTGAAAAAACCCTCCACAAAAGTTAGGGCATACGTTGTGGCTCCTAAAGATGACATATAGTTATAAAGGATTTTGTTACTCACATATTGTTTAAAGATTGCATCTTTTGAGGGGGCAAAGTACCATTCAACGTATTATTTCCCAGAAATCTGATATGAATGATAAGAAATTATTCTAACAAGTATCCACGTAGTTATATATATATATATATATATACACAAAGATCTGCAAAAAAGATACCATCTTACAAGTGAGTAAGTTTACTTAAGTTGAAAAGTGGTTCCGGAATTGGCCCGTGTAGTTTGTTGAAGCTTAAATCACTGGAAAGCATACACAAATTCCATGGTGAAAACATTAAATTATTCCCATTTAGCAATGATTGAGATATTATGTTATAACCAATTTAAGATCATTTCGTATTCTCTCAGTGACTTGTATAAATCATCTCAATCTTTGTACACACAAACAAACCCTGACAAAGTTTTAAGAGGAGTTGAAGAAACACATTGATATATGTACTTACAGTTGTTGCATACTTGAGTATTCTCCAATATTCGATGGTATTGTCCCACTGAGATTGCTATTCCTTAATACTCTGTGGCATATATCATCAATGTTAATTATTAAATACACGAACGAGCAAGAAACAATTCAACAACCAATATTGAATCAAAGCTGCCTTACAATATACTTAGAGATTTCATGTCTTTGATGAATTCAAGAGAAGAGCTTCCATTAGATATATCACTAAGCCTCCTACATTATAAAATATGAATTACTTCAAAATAAATATATAGAAACAAATAAGCAAGAATGATTCTGATAACAATGTAACACATACAACTCTGTTAAAGAAGTTAAATTGGAAAATGACGATGGTATCGGACCACTCAAACCAGTCCCGACAAGTCTCCTGCAGTAAAACACGTACTTGTCGTTTAGTCCCATGTTCAGTTTCAGTTAGGACATTTTACAAACAAGAATAAATGGAACAAGTCCGTTATATAACTCTGTTAAAGTAAAATCTTCTTACAATGTAGTAAGTTTGGTCCAAGTTCCTATAAAATCTGGTATGGGACCTGTAAGTTCCACATCCATAATCCAACTGGTAAGAAAAAAATCATTCCAAGGAATGTGAAGTAGTAAATAAAGTATAAAAGATAGCTGCAACTCAAATCTAACAAAGAAGTTTATATTCAGATGTTATTATTATATCTTACGCTTGTGTCATCCCCAAAAGATTAGCAAATGATAAAGGTATTCTCCCACTAAGTCCAGAGCTATCCATATATCTGCAATAAATGTTAGAAAATCACAAAAGTTAATTAAATGCACGTACGAGACTTTTTGTGGTTGGTGAAGAGTAAATGATTCCGAAAGTTAAGTTTTCAGAGTCAAGTAGTATTAGACATAAATGATATCACTTGTAAATTTGACAGATACACTCACATTTCCTCTAGTTTTGCACAATTCCCAATCTCAGCTGGTATAGAACCCGAAAAGTTATTTGAACCAATACCACTGCAGATTCAGAATATAATCACGATCCTCCATAAACAATGTGAAAATATTATTGTATTTAAATGAATCACAACTAAGCTTACAGTTTTCTTAAATCTGTAAGCAAACCGATTTGGGTAGGAATAGGGCCAGACAAAGCATTGATCCCAACACTCCTAAGTGATTGAAGAGTCGAGCGTAAGGTTGAAAAAATTGTTATTTGAAGGTGTAGAAAGAAAAAAAAAAAGAACGTCTCAGAGGCTTTTACATATATTGCATTCGAATCAGATTTCCAACTGCTGGAGATAGGGAGCCTGTTAGATAATTTTGATCCAGGTTCCTGAAACAATGTGAGTTTGAGGTCTATATGTTAGACAAATTATTACAGTCTCAACATGATTTATAAAGAAGAAATAGGAAGGTTGTATCTAGTGAATATACAGATTTGTGAGGTACTGCAAGGTCCAAACCTCTTGTGGTATAGGTCCTACAACATCCATCGCATAAACCTTTCTGTGAAGATAAACAGCTTAACACCTAAAATGAGAATGCGTTGAACGTTTGGGGTGCAGAGAATTGGGAAAAAAAGGCTTACAAGCTGATGATACGGCAGATTTGGGAGCTGTTGAAAGTACAATCACATTTGATGAGAGGGTTGTAATCATAGTTGGCGAAGATGATACTATCATCAATGGCAACACCGGAGCAAAGTTCACCGCTGATGTTCCATTGATCTTTCGGCGACCGGATCTTCCATGCCACAAAGATAGAGTTCAAAGCACGCGCTACGTAGATTTAAAGATCAATGATTTATTAATGACTCATAAAACAGTTGCATTGATTAAGTGAATATAATGTCAAGTGAGCCGGTAAGTAAAAAGAAAGAACATAATGTCAAGTGCTTAAAGACAGACCTTCGTCGGGATCAGTAGTGGCTCGTGTTCGGTTTTGTGCTAGAACCACGTAAACTGAACTGAAACTACACGATAAGAACCAGACGGTTAAGAGCAGAAACGGAGAACTACTTAGCCTGTGCATCATCAGATGTCCAAACAGATCGAAGAGGTTTTAGTTTTTTTTTTTTTAACTTTGGACTATACAATGCTTGTTTATAAAGAGATTTATTTTGCCCACAAGCAGAGTCATGATTACTGTGACTTTAGCTTAGTGACGGTAATGTTATTGGCTCTTACTGAGTAGGAAAGTTCTTATTTCTCCACTCCACCACATAAATCAATGTCATGCGTTTTTCTTCATTAGATAAGATGTACTAGTAGCCCATAAGAGACTTAAATCAATAACAAGTGCATGTCATAATTATTTCGAAAAACCAAAAGACTTTAATGTTGTTTTATCAACTTGCTTGGAAGTTGTCCCTACCATTTTTTCTGCATTGACTATAAACAAATCTTTCAAGTTTTAAGTCGTCCATCTTTGTCTGGGACTTAAAATTAAAAGTAAAAAGAAAAATATTTTATTTCCAAGTGGATCGGGTAATGTTTAAGTCGTGCTGGTGGTACCACTTAGTGACTATCCCTTTTTGCGTTCCAAGACAAACATTGTACTAGGAATATATACATTACAGAACAAAGGATCAAATGCGTAAAACAGTTTGTAGATCAAGTCGAATTCAGTGCAATTAAAATATTATTTATTCAATCAAAAGTGAATTCTGTTTCTTCAATTTTAAAAACAATAATTGTAATCTCCTATATATATACACAAACATCTCCATAAGAAGGGTCTTTGTTATCTTCCCCCCTTGACCGTGAAACCAAGTATTGGCTTAGAGTCGTTGATATTAGATGATTTCTCAGAGCCACGCATCAAAAAGCTTGTGGAGAATGAATCAAAGGAGACCCCTGTGTCTTTACTTTGAAAGCCGCTGAGAGAAGAGCCTGTGATGTCGTCATATCTCCAGTCGGTTAGATAGCCTGGCTTAGAAGTAACATCACTGACCTCAACATCTCCTGATAGCATAGCCACCACCCTTGACATTGGTGGTCTCAACACATGAGATGACTGTGTGCACAACAAAGCAACACCAATCATACGTTTCACTTCTTTCATGTTGTATTCACTTAGTTTATCATCAATTAGTTCTATGTCACGACTTTTTTCGTGTAGATTCCATGCCTGCATACAAGAAATCACAAGGGTTATCAGTTTTTGCCATTTACAATATAACAAGTTATAAGACGTACCCATTCTAGAAGATATTTCTTTTCCTCCTCCAGGTTCTCATCAGAGTTTTGTCTTCCACTCACTAGCTCAAGAACCACAACACCAAAGGCATACACATCCGTTTTCTCTGTTAGATGTCCACGCATGGCATATTCTGGCGCAAGATACCCACTGAATTGATACAAATGACATATGTTATACATCCATAACTGTGTTAGTGTTACAAACCAAAGGTCAGGGTTCGGGGATTACTTACATCGTCCCTGCCACTCGGGTACTTATATGAGTTTTTTTGTCATCATATAGTTTTGCAAGCCCAAAATCAGATACTTTCGGGACCAAGTCAGAGTCTAGTAAAATGTTGCTAGCCTTCACATCTCGATGTACTATGCGAACACTTGCTTCCTCATGGAGATAAACTAGACCTCTGGCTACTCCCAGACATATCTCAAAACGAGTCGACCAATCAAGATGTAAAGTCTTATTCCCTGCAATATTCCAACCAAGGACATAAATGAATACTTCAGCTTAAGCAGAGATAAATAGAATATTTTCAATTCATTACCAAATAGTGCCTCATCGAGACTTCCATTAGGGAGGTACTCATATACGAGCAAACGATGATCTCCTTCAAAGCAGCACCCATAAAGTTTTACTAGATTGCGATGTAAAACTGAAGAAATTGCTACAATTTCTGCAACAAATTGTCCCTTCCCTTGTCGGGATCCAACCGACAACAGCTTCACAGCGACCTCCCTTCCATCGTGTAGATTTCCCTGTTAAATGTGTTGTTCAGAAAAAGAAAACGTATTTAAAAGTATCTCGAGAGTATAAAGATATTTCAAATATTCGGTATAGGACTAACCTTATAGACAGGCCCAAATCCTCCCTCTCCAAGCTTGTTTGAGGGATCAAAATCTTGAGTTGCACTTTTAAGTTCCGTGTACGTGAAGGTATAAGGTTTTACGTCCATATTAAGTATTTCTGCCATAAACGATTTGGTTCATAAAATTAGTCAATTTGAGAGATGATATTCAAGTTTAGTTTTTAGGGCCAAAATTCTTCAGCTTGAAAGCTTGTTTATGTCCTTATAACATCTATACCTTCATCATCTGTGTACTGGTTTCTTCTTTTTCGGATGATATAGATAATCAGACCAGCAAAAAGAATTAAAAGTCCGAGGCCAACAATGACACCCACAATAGTACCAGTCTTGTTATTTCCCTTTGATGGTGGCGTATTACTCACAGTGGGTGTGAAATCTAACACAAACATGTATACATAGACACTAAGTAGCATCACAAGATAATGAAAGTTAGGGAAGAAAACAAAGAATGAAATACCAATTATGTTACCTGGTGTTGCACTGACAGCCGATATTAATGGCCCATAAGCCCCTTGGACAGGAATACAACATGTTCCTTTTCCAGCCCAGAAAAGATGAATTTCGAGGTGATTTGCTGATACATTTGTTTTATATTCTCTCTGAACTACTTGAACTGTAGAGTTACCAGATGTTCTGCGCACATCAAAGTCCTTTTCAACTAGTCTTCCCTGGAAAAATGGAATTATATCTCAGAATTCATGAGAACCAAAATCTGGAAGAATATTAGTACACCAAATAGTTAGATTGTAAAGCAGTAAAGTCCATCAAGTGGTGCAGACCTGGACATAAATGTCAAAACGTCGTCTTCCAATACTTTGCCAACGAAAAGGACCTTGCATTTGTATTTCAGCAAACTGCAGTGTTACGGTGTAGCCTCCATTTTCTAGCCCCAACCCATAATACCTTAGTGAAGATGCAGAAAGTCGAGCTGATTGAAAAAGCTCGGAGTCTATGTTGCTAAATTGTGATAGTGAAGTAGCTATGTATATATTATTGCTACTTCCAGCAAAAAGTCCTACATTACTGGTTGCCCATCTCTCGCCAGCAGTCACGAAAAATGAAGCTGGTCCAAGATCCTCGTTCTCCCTCTCAAATAGTGCTCTCCTAGCAGATCTTATCTCAGGGCCTCCACAGTTGATTGAAAAGTTAAAATCTAGATACCAGTCAACAACAAAATTCTTAAACAACTTTTTCGGTTTCTAGTAGTACTTTCAAGCACTGATCCATGTTTTTGCGGATTACACATGGAAAACAACAGTTATGAGGAAATCTATTTGGTACACTTACAAATTCCTTTGCCTTGATTGCATGCAAAGTTCTTCTGCAGGCACTTCAGTCCCGATAAAACACTTTTAACAGAAAGAAAAATATTTTTAAGATGCTTTGCAGGGATAAAAACAGAAATATAGAACATAGAACATAGAATTGACCTGTTGTCAAGACCTTCCAATGTGAAATTGTTAGCAACTACATTGCTGCACAATATAACAAAAGAATTGTTTACATATGAGTATAATAAATATTTCCTACAAATAAAGCTTCATGCTGGATAAGAAGACGAAGCCCTAACAAATATAAAAAGGGAGAATCTTCTGTGATTGAAGATAAGGTGAGATATAATGGTTCTTTTACTTACAGTTTCAAGTTTGGTTCACTGACCCACGAAGGAAGACTTCCAGACAGATCATTGTACGACACATCTCTGAAAGCATAAAAGGAAAAAAATCATATTGCCAAGTCATCAAGATTAGAACCTTATTCTACTTAAGTAAATGCCTAGTAAAATGTGTTGTCTATAGCAGAAGGATCTATTCAAAACCTGTCCAAAGAATTTTGGGATATATTGTGACTTTTATAGTTATAACGTGTTGTTTCCCAGAAGGACTTTTATAGCTGAAATCCCTTTAAAGGATTTTGTTACTCACATATTGTTTAAAGACTGCCTCTTTTGAATAGGTAGAGTACCATTCAATGTGTTGTTTCCCAGAAACCTAATATGAAGACAAGTTATTGTAACAAGTATCCAAGTAGTAGAACACAAACATCCACAAAAAAGAATATATTATCTTACAAGTGAGTGAGTTGACTTAAGTTGAAAAGTGAAACCGGAATGGGTCCATGTAATTTGTTGAAGCTTAAATCACTGAAAAATAGACACATATTACATGGTAAAACATTAAACCATTCCTGTGTAGCAATGATTGAGAAATTAAATTATAACCAACATAAGATCATTTCATATTCTCTTGATGAGTTTCATAACTCATCACATTCTTTTTATATACTAGACCTTGATAAAGCTTTAAGAGGATTTGAAGAAACACATTGACGTATATACTTACACTTGTTGCAAACTTGAGTATTCTCCAATATTAGATGGTATTGTCCCAGTGAGATTGTTGTTCCTTAATACTCTGCAACATATATCATCAATGTTACTTTCTAAATACATGAAGGCCGGAGAAACAACAATTCGACAGCACATCAATCTGATCATAAATTGTAGTGAAAGTTGTATCAAAGCTGTCTTACAAGATACTTAAAGACTTCATATCTTTGATGAATTCAAGAGAAGAACTTCCATTTGATATATCACTAAGCCTCCTACATTTAAAATGATAATTATGTTGAGAAAAAAGAAAAAAAGAAAGGGAAATAGTAAAATTAAATGATTTTGATAAAAATGTAACACATACAACTCTGTCAAAGAAGTTAATTTGGAGAATGAGGACGGTACTGGACCACTCAAACCACTTCCGACAATTCTCCTACAGTAAAACATGTATATGTCGTTAAGTTCCATATTCAGATACAGATACAGCAAATAATTTACTAAGAGTAAAATCTATAATATAAAAAAATGATAACTTAAATTATACTTGATCTAGAAATATATATATATATATATATATATATATATAAACAAGAGAAATGAAATTTTCTTACAATGTAGTAAGTTTGGTCCAATTTCCTATAAAGTCTGGTATTTGACCTGTAAGTTCCATATCCATAATCCAACTGGTCCAAAAAAATTCACCCCAAGGAAAGATGTGAAGTAATAAATATATTATCTAAGATAATTGCAACTAAAATCTAACAGAAAAAGCTTATGTTAAAATTCATTATAGCTTACGCTTCTTGTAACTCTAAAAAATTAGCAAATGATAAAGGCATTCTCCCACTTAGTCCGGAACTATCCATGTATCTGCAATAGATGTAGGACATTCTTAAAGGTAAGTGGTTGGTGAACACTAAATGATATCAGGTTAAGTTTTCATAGTCAAGTAATAGGCTGGAAATAAAGACATCAATTATATCAGTTGTAGATTTGGCAGATACACTCACAGTTGTTGTAGTTTTGTACAACTCCCAATCTCAGCTGGTATAGAACCAAAAAAGTTATTTGAACCAATACCACTACAAAATATAAATATGAAACTATCAAGATCCTCCAGAGCAATGTGAAGACATTATTGTATTGAAACAATGAAGAAGCAAACTAAGCTTACAGTTGTCTTAAATCTGTAAGCAAACCAATTTGCTTAGGAATAGGGCCAGACAAAGCATTGATCCCAAAAGTCCTAAGTAATTAAAGAGTTGATGGTGAAGCACAAGAAAATTGATAATTGAGCGTGTAGAAAAAAAAGGTTTCAGAGGCTTTTACATCCATTGCATTCGAGTCAAGTTTCCAATTGCAGGAGACAGGGAGCCTGTTAGAAAATTTTGACCCAGGTTCCTGAAAGAATGTGAGTTTGAGGTCCATTAGAGGCAGTATTACAGTCTCAGTATGTGTGCATGATTTATAATGAAGAAATAAAATGAATAAGTGGGTTGTATCTGGTGGATATACAGATTTGTGAGGTACTCCAAGGTCCAGAGCTCTTGAGGTATAGGTCCTACAACATCCAACGCATAAACCTTACTGCGAAAACAACAGCAGCGAAAATGAGATTGAAGCATTCATTGGGATAATTCATCGAACACTTAGGGTGCAAGAGAATTGGAAAAAGAGGAATACAGAGCAATGATACGACAGATTGTGGAGTTGTTGAAACTACAGTCGCATTTGATGAAAGGGTTGTAGGCATTGTTGTCTATTGCGATAGCATTGTTGATGGCAGCGTCGGAGCAAAGTTCACCGCTCGTGTTCCAATCTCTCGTCGCCTGGATCTTCCAAGCCGCGAAGATGGAGTTCAAAGCTCGAGCTGATAGTGATCCACAACGGTCAATAGTTTAGTTACAGCGGTCAAAAAATAAAAACTGATTATTATGTATTAAACCGGATATTAAATTGAAACTAACCGGTAAATAATCAAATTATGAAGGTTTTAAAGATATACCTTCGTCGGGATGAGTGGTGGGTCTGGTTCGGTTTTGAGATCGAACCAAGTGAACCGAACCAGAGATACACAAGAACCAGAGGGTGAGGAGGAGACACAGAGACCGCCGGAGGCTGGTCATCGTCGACGGAGGTTTTACTTTTGTTCAAATTTAAGAAAGTTTATTTGTTGCTCTATGCAAAACTTGCTGAGACTTTTTAGAGTATTAAGGTTTGGTTCATGTTTGAGTTCCACATATATAGTTGTTATTTGTTAAAGGTTTGTATCCACCAATTACAATACTCATTTTCTTCTTCAGTTTAATATTATGACTTTGATGTTTACGAAGGGATGCATTAATTTTGCTAATTTGATTAACTGTCGTGGCTTAAAAAAAAAAAAACTCATATAAAATATAGTATGGACATATCATGTATGTTATGTAGCTCACGCGTACGGACCGGACCGCCTGTTGTGTCAACGGTGACGGCGGCTGCGCTGCGAGTCGTACTTAGCGAACAAATATACATAAATATAAAACACAATCAAGTTGTGTTAATAAGATTATGTAATAGAACAACATGGCTTTCTTAAATTGACTCTCAACTATGTCACTATCGACTTTTNCTATCGACTTTTATATTAATGTAGAAATCTATAAGTTTGAAGTCTTAAGTCATCGTCCATCTTTGACTTTTGGAGAAATGTAAGGCATGATCATATAACATCATCGAGTTGGAGCACAACATGAATTTTATACGAAACAATTAGAGACCAATTGGCTAGTGAAGAGTGCCCGGGCACATCATGGCTGCTTCACATCAAGACCTACTTTACTTTCAGTTACAACTCCTACGTAAAAATGTATTTATGTAGTATTTTACACAATTTATTATGCACTATCAATTCAGATTGTAATACTTAGTTTCGTTATAACAGTTTTATAAAAAATCGTTATCCTCTTATACACAAACATTTCTGTATCGAATCAAATTTACAGTATAGTATGTGACTATGTGTGTCATCTTCCCTTCTTGATCTTGAATCCAAGCATTGGCTTAGAGTCCTTGTTGTTGGGTGATACCTCGGAGGCCCCCGACGCAAAGCTCATGAAGGATTCAGAGGCCCCGGTGTCTTTGGTTTGAAAGCCGCTTAGAGAGGAGCCTGTGGTGTCATCAAATCTCCAGTCGGTTAGGTAGCCTGGCTTAGAAGTGACAGCACTCACCTCAGCATCTCCTGATAACATGGCCACCACTCGTGACATTGGTGGTCTCAATGCATGATTTGTCTGAGTGCACAAGAGAGCAATGCCAATCATTCGTTTCACTTCTTCCATGTTGTATTCAGTCAGCTCATGATCAATAAGTTCAACTTCACGGCTTTTCTCGTGTAGATTCCATGCCTGAATATAAAAAGTACACTATCAATCAATATCACCTTTTCAGCTAAAGAAGACAACCCAGACCCGCCACTCATAGTCACATACATTGAAGTTGTGTTCACTATCCTATGAGTGTTGAAGTAGATCAATCAGTTTTAACAAGTATTAACGCACCCATTCAAGAAGATATCTTTTTTCATCCTCCAAGTTCTCATCAGAGTTCGGTCTTCCACTCACTAGCTCAAGAACCACAACACCAAAGGCATACACATCCGTTTTTTCTGTTAGGTATCCTCGCATGGCATACTCGGGCGCAAGATACCCACTGCATTGGTATAAAAACAACATGACAGTGTGTTATAAACAAACCAAACGAATAGTGTAGGTTGTTAGGGTTTAGGGATATATACATTGTCCCTGCAACTCGGGTACTTATATGGGTTTTCTTGTCATCATATAGTTTTGCTAGCCCAAAATCAGATACTTTTGGGACCAATTCAGAGTCAAGTAAAATGTTGCTGGCCTTCACATCCCTGTGTACTATGCGGAGTCTTGCCTCTTCATGGAGATATACTAAACCTCTAGCTACTCCCAGACATATCTCATAACGGGTTGACCAGCTAAGATGTAAAGTCTTATCCCCTACAATATTCAAATAAAAGAAAAGTACATAAAAGAGTGATTTTAGCTTCGCAGAAGCATGGATCAGTAAATCATATTTTTATGCATACCAAATAGAGCCTGATCAAGACTCCCGTTTGGAAGATATTCATATACGAGCAAACGATGGTCTCCTTCATAACAACACCCATAAAGTTTTACTAAGTTGCGATGTTGAACTGCAGAAATTGCCACAATTTCTGCCACAAATTGCCCCTTTCCTTGCCGGGATCCCATTGACAACAGCTTCACTGCGACCTCTCTTCCGTCATTGAGGACTCCCTGTTGAATGTGTTATTGATAACAAAATGAATTAAAAGGTATTAACCCATTTCGGTATGGGATTTACCTTATAAACAGGCCCAAACCCTCCTTCTCCAAGCTTGTTTGAGACATTAAAATCTTGAATTGCACTTTTAAGTTCCGAGTAAGTAAAAGTGTAAGGCTTTACGTCCATACTAAGTAGCTCTACAAGAAACAATTCGGTCTTTAAAATGAACCAGTTCAAAAGATGATATTGAAATTTAAATGTGAGGGTCAAAATTCTTCAGCTCTGAGGCTTGTTTGTGTTATTATACTATATATACCTTCATCATCTGTGTAGTGTTTTCTTCTTTTTCGGATGATGAAAATAAACAGACCCACAAAAATACCTATGCCAACAATGACACCCACAATAGTACCAGTCTTGTTATTTCCATTTGATGGTGGCTCATTACCCACAGTTGGTGTGAAATCTGAACACAAATATATAAGTAACACTTAGACACTAAGTAGCATCATGAGATAATAATTAAGAACAAAAAATAATGAATTCACCATTTATGTTACCTGGTGTTGCA
>OVBA01000039.1:0-138088 GCA_900406435.1 Lepidium aucheri | reverse complement strand
CATAATTTCTCGTATAATTTCTCGTATGCGGTGGGACTCGATCTCTGATTGTACATGTTCGTCTGCCTTTAGTGGATTTACCACCAACCACTAGACTAAAGACCACCTACTCTTAAAGTTTGTTTCTTGTACATAGAATTATAATTTTTCAGAGACATTCTAATTGAGAGAAACATAGGTTAATGCGTGAGAAAGTATAAAGAAATTCATAAAGAGAAGAAGATTACTTTCATTGCTTTGTCCATTGAGAAAAGACTGCTAGGTTGCGGAGAAAGATATGGTTTTATTAGGGTTTTACGTCGATTGAATATGAGAATGCTTTTTTTTTTCTCTGTATTTTTAGTCTTTTTATGCTCTAATTGTAAACACGATTGGGATCTTGATTAAGCCCAAGCCCAAGCCCATACTTACTTATTTAACTTATTTAAGTAAGCGTGTTTAGCAAGTAACTTATTTAAGTAAACTAACCGAAACTCATAGGTTAAGGCCAAACCAGATGTAATATTGGCGCCTAAGTGTAGTATTAATTTTAGATTTGTGTGATTCCGTATGTGTATTTGCGCAAGTGTAGCATCAGTCTAGTGTAAGATATGTTTCCACGTGTGTATTTGCTTGTGAAAAATTATATAAAAGTCATGTTATATGAGGTCAAAAACACATATTATCAATGCATAACAATAATATTGAATGAGACTTGATCCTTCAGGTTTGGTTTTATCAGACACATATAAACTTGTCCAAACACATAGGAACTTGTCCAATAATTTTACACGAGACCACTCGAAAACTTGTCCAAACACATAAAAATTTCATACACATAGGAACTTGTCCACTCGAAAACTTGTGACTTATAAGTATTTAACATGTTGACAGAAAAAGAAATAGAAAAAGAAAGGTTGCATTGTTAAGAAGACAAATTAAAGAGCTTAATTATCTTCTTCTCCACATAGAAAGAGCTTCTTATTCTGCATTGGGTTGAAACTACAACCTAAAATAAAAACATGAAATCAATGAGAGAACCAACATAGGTTACTAATATATCCATGTTACCACAAATCAAAAATAAGAAAAGGAAAATTTAATATACCTGACGTTGAGTTGCCAAGAGATTTGCTGGTTATTGGTGGCAAAACTCTAATAACATCAATTTTCCATCCTCCCACAATAGATCCACTAAGTTTCCGAGCCTTCTCCATTGCCTCGTCTCCCTTAAGACACACTTGAGCTGTTCTGTAAACATCAACAAAGACAAGTCCTTAAGAGTGTTTTGAGACCAGAGATAGAGTTCAGTAATAAAGGTTTCACAAATTGGAAGAAGAAAGTCACAAACCCGTCACTTAAAGGCAATACTTCTAGGATCTCTCCACATGAAGCAAAATAGTTACACAGCCCGATACAGATATCAATCTGAGCAAGTGAAGTGTCATATCCCTTTACAAACATCCTAATCATTAGAATGCACAAAGTTAGTATTATCAAAATGATCACATCAACAACAACAACAACAACAACAATAAAAAACAACAACAACAACAAAAAAAATCAACTTTACCTGCGGTCGTCAGTGATTGGAGCATCTTCATCTATATCTATATCTTCAAATTCGAAATCTTCATCTAGCTGAAATCCATAACACTCTGGATCATAAACCACCTCTTCATCATCAGGTAAAAGTGTAACATTTGCAGTCCATCCACCCATATCACGTCCAGTAAGTTGTAACGCCTTATCTTCTTCATCCACAATCTTAATCAACGCATACCTAGTGATAACCAAAACAAAACAACTAAATTTTTACTTAGCATTCAACTTAACTTGAACTAGAAAATTTTTAGAAGCCACAAACAAACCTCTCGAGAGTACCCGTTTTAGAGTCTTTGGGAACAGAAACGTCTACAATATCTCCACATGAAGAGAAGTGTTTTGTTAAGACCAGCTCAAGAAGAATCACTTGAATCGAAGTGTCAAATCCCTCAACGCAATACCATTTACAGCTATCACCATAATTTGACCAGCGTTTTGGGGTCGGATTTGCATCACTACTGTTCAATTCAAGCCCCTATTTAGGTACAAGAGATCCAATTAGAGACACTCTATCAAATATTTTTCGATCTGTTTCTGACGAAAACATTGATTATTTGAGAGAACCAGATGTTAAGGCGTGAGAAAGNAAAAAAAAAAAAAAAAAAAAAAAAAAAAATCAATAAAGAGAAGAAGCTTACTTTCATCGCTTTCTCCGTTGAGAAAAGGCTGCAAGGTTGCATCATCGCCATCTTCGTTGAGAAAAGAATTCTAGGTTGCAGAGAAAGATCTAGATCCAGGGTTCTCCGTCGTGATATAATCCCTTTTTAAATGAAAAGACATAAGTAACCTTTCAAATATGTCTAAAAGCATTGGGATCTTGACTAAGCCCATACAGGCCCATATAGTTGATTTTTTTTTTTTTGGTAACAGGACCATATAATTGATTAATTTCATATAAACAACCGTTGGATGACTGGAGAGGTCACTAAGCGAAGCCTAACAATCACAAGGCAGATGTACTATTTAGTTATGCGATCGTTATTGACAAGTGATATGCTTTTGTACAGGGCAGTTTTTGCTAGGCAATTGACTCTATTACATGGCAGTTGTTGCTGTTGTACGAAAGGGGTTTCAACTGGAATTATTCCAAAGTAAACTTACCCAAAAATGAAGGCTATACTTGAGAAATACTGCCATACTGGTATCAAGAACCATAACAAAAACCACTGTTTGAGAAAATTATAGAAATATGGACTCGGTTTCATCGTACAAATTCTTACAGAAAATTATGATGAACAAGTGTTATCTATCCTCTTACTGAACTTTCAGCAATTGATTCAAAAATAAGAAAATTGGCAATATGATTGGTTTCGATATTTCCAGATACCATTTAGTTTGAAATGACGCATCATAAAAATCCAACATAAAAGTTAAACTCAGATGCATACGCTATTAGAGTAACGAAAGGGATCATAAACACTTTATCATATATGTTCTATGGTTTTTACTTATAACAGAAAATTTGAAATTGTGCTAAGAACTCAGTAATGAAGGTAATTTCCACTACGTAGTAGAGCATGACAACCTAGTATAACAAACCTGGATCACTTGATTTGCTTCATCCGGGGCCTTCTTTTGCTCTCTGCGAGCACGAACTTCCATATCTTGCAGCTCTTGATTTAGGGATGTACATTCGGCCTGAGTTGTATATGCCCACTCTTTGAATGAAGTTCAAATATAAGATGATGAGGAAAAAATTCGCTTTGAAGATTTAAGTTCACATACCTCAAGCAGTGCCACCTTCTGTTCAAGATCTGCCACTTTTGATGTCCTTTCATCGGCAATTCTCTAGAAAACCAGTCAATTTAAAAGTCAGATGAAAATACATAGGTTTCCTAACTTTCCTTGTAAAAATAAGAAGACAATTTATGAAAAGAAAAGCAAGAAACAACATCTTAGGTTGGATGGCCTATTTGAAATGTAAACAAGAGATAGTAGCGCTCGGTCGAAGAATTCCGTCTAACCTGAATTCTAACCAGTTCTGCGGAAGCATCAACAGCCCTGTGCTCTAGTTCTCTTTTCCCTTTCCATGGCAGCCTGTCTTAGAAGCAATTCATGTAATACAAACAATAGATATAATGTTTCCATTATAAACAGTTTCATGCAATTCATGTAATACAAACAATTAATATAATGTTTCCATTGCTTTATCACAAATTTGATGCAGGAAACTAGCAATGGATATTTGAGCTTACCCTTGCTAACCTGGCTTCTTTTGACTGCCCAGTGGAAGCTGTAGCTTTTAGCAATCCCTGAGCCTAAAATTAGTTTTAAAAAACTTGATCAACAGCTACAATTACATGGAAAACTTAAGTAGGAGACGAAGCATTTGCTATTTTTCTTCATTTTTCCAAGACTGACTAACCTCTTCAAGTTGATCTTGAATCTTCATTGAAGTCGTATCAGCTTTAGGATCCTGCTCTCCCTCCAGATTGGCTGACGTGTCAGGAACTTTCTGTTTCTGTTCTTCCTCCAGATTGATTGAAGTGCCAACTTTCACCTCATCACCCGTACTTTGAGCCACATTCCCTTCACCAACTGGAGAAACGTGCACTATAGATTCCAGTTTCTCCGGGTCTCTTTTTGAAGAATCATCTAGTTTTTGTTGTGCCGCATTTTTAGGAGCATCAACTAGATTATCAGAGACAGTGACCTCAATTTCTTTGTCAGGTAACGATGGTGATGGTTGCAACAATGAATAATTAGTAACATCTCCATCACTATGCTTTGACTCGGCACCATCCCCATCCACAACACGTTAGGGAGATACCACAACAGCACCGTCACTTTCTGTATCGGCCACTGATTGTGGAAATGGTTGAACAATCTGGAAATCAGCATCACTCGGTGGAATCTCTCTTGTCTGCAAGACAGGCCCGGATGAAGAGACCTCTTCAGTGGAAACCAAACTTTTAGATTGAGGCAGCTCTGTCTGAGATACCCCTGGGACAGATTGATCACCAGAAAAATCTCTCTCCTTAGAAGACTCTTCTTTTACAACTTTCTGTCGAGCCTACGAATACATTCCATAACAAAGAAATTCATCTTTAAGTATTGATGAAACAAACAAAGAGAACAACTTCTAGATGATAGATCAAAAGTAATACCTTTCTCTTTGAATTTAATCTTTTCCCTTGAGAACTTTTCCTACCGGAAGCTTCAGCAACACACAAAGAAAGGCAGACATAATATAAGAGACATATACATGACTAAACCAATGAGCATCAAGCTTTGCTTGGATCAATATTTCTAGATAGTTAGATAACCTGCTCGATCTGTTTTGGACTCGGTTTCATCGTACAAACTCTCAAAGAATCATTATGATAAACAAGTGTTATATATCCTCTTACTGGAATTCATCAATTGATTCAAAACTAAGCAGATTGGTAATCTGATCGAAGATTATAATGTAGACAGAGTTATAAGTGTTAAACAAGTCCATAATTCTAACATTCAAATTGTGATCTCAGATCAAACCAGTAACAAAGATAAAGCTTATGTACTACAGTTAATGTCATTAGAAATCGGAGTAATCTCCAAAGTACCTGGCAATTGCAACTCGCTCTGTTCTTCCGAAAGATCTTCGACCACAGATTTTGCCCTTCGATCCACAACCTCAAATAAATCTAACGCAAAAAACACACACACAATTAACGAATGCTTCAAAATTGTTATCTCCATTAAAATGCAAAATTTCACTAAAATTTACCTTGAGCAGCTTTAAGCCAAGACGCCATTGATGATGAAATTAGAAAAAGTAAACTCTCCGCTAATCACGGCGGATCAACAAAGCCGCTTCCATGCACCAACGGGTTTGTTCACGATTGAAATCAGCTAATGCTTTGAGAATCACCAAAATGATTACAGATGCGAGTCTGATCTCTGCAACAAAACTTTTCAAAAGGAGAACAAAAACTGAACGGCAACGTACGAATTCTTCAGATGTTTCAACTAGAAATTAAGAATGTGAGCGAAGAAGGAAGAACTCAGATCGTTGATCTGGTGGTGCCATGACCACCTTATTTCCAGTGGTCTAGCTGATCCTGGCCGTCGAATTGATATTATGAGATCTAACATAAAAAGTCGTTGCTTTAGAAAAATACCCTTCTCGAGACTAGAAAGAATACAGTATTACATTTCTATTAGGCCATGTAACATACATAGAGACTTATGTACCAAATGGAAAATACATACCTTACCTTAGAATGCACAGAGTTAATATTATCAAAATGAAGTGTCATATCCCTTTACAAACATCCTAATCATTAGAATGCACAGAGTTAATATTATCAAAATGATCACATCAACAATAACAACAAAAAAATCAAACCAAGTGGTGGTTGTCTAGTGGTTTCCACTTGACGAGGAAGTTGCTGAAATTGCTAATCATTTCTATTTGGCCACCGGATGTTTAAACCCGGACAACGTCTGGTCTCCGGGAGGTTGGTTTAGATTACGGTCCAGACTCCTCCTCGGTTAAAAAAGAAAACAAGAAAAAAAATCAACTTACCTGCGGTCGTCACTGATTGGAGCATCTTCATCTATATCTATATCTTCATATACGAAATCTTCATCTAGCTGAAATCCATAACACTCTGGATCATAAACCACCTATTCATCTTCAGGTAAAAGTGTAACATTTGCAATCCATCCACCCATATCACGTCCACTAAGTTGTAACGCCTTATCTTCTTCATCCACAATCTTAATCAACGCATAACTAGTGAAAACCAAAACAAAACAACTAAAACTTTTACTTAGAATTGAACTTAACTTGAACTAGAAACTTTTTGAGAAGCCACAAACAAACCTCTCGAGAATACCCGTTTTAGAGTCTTTGGGAACAGAAACGTCTACAATATCTCCACATGAAGAAAAGTGTTTTCTTAAGACCAGCTCAAGAAGAATCACTTGAATCGAAGTGTCAAATCCCTCATTGCAATACCATTTACAGCTTTCACTATAATTTGACCATCGTTTTGTGGTGGGATTTGCATCACTACTGTTCAATTCAACCCCCTATTTAGGTACATACAAGAGATCGAAACATAGTTTAATGCGTGAGAAAATATAAAGAAATTCCTAAAGAGAAGAAGATTACTTTCATTGCTTTGTCCATTGAGAAAAGACTGCTAGGTTGCAGAGAAAGATATGG
The DNA here is from genome assembly GCA_900406435.1 of Lepidium aucheri. NCBI lineage: Eukaryota > Viridiplantae > Streptophyta > Magnoliopsida > Brassicales > Brassicaceae > Lepidium > Lepidium aucheri. The sequence goes on along the minus strand of OVBA01000039.1, from coordinate 131,349 downwards.
TTTTATTAGGGTTTTACGTCGATTGAATATGAGAATGCTTTCTTTTTTTTCTCTGTATTTAGTCTTTTATGCTCTAATGTAAAGACATAAGTATCCTTTCATATATGTTTAAAAAACAACGATTAACTAAGCCCATATAGTTGATTTTTTTTTTTTTGGTAACAGGCCCATATAGTGACACAATCTGTTTGAAGATTTGGGGAGTTCGGTCATGAATAGAGTTTTGTCTAAATATAAACACATGTTTTATTACATTCGATTATGGAATGGTAACACGTAAAGAACATTGATAAAAATGATTAGATCATATATAAAATGAAGTAGTGACCACATAATATATTACTTTTTATAAAACCACATTACTTTTTATAATATATTCCTATATTCCTATAAAAAGTAATATATTACACCATAGGAAAACCACATATATTCCTATAATATATTACACCATAGGAAAACCACATATATTAAGAGAGTTCAGCCGAGTATCTCTTTAATTGCAGAAATCGAACACCATACTGAATCGGTCCCTGTCCCAGCTTCTGTTTCCAAAACACATAACCTAAGTTCGAAAACACTTTGACAAAAACAAAACAAAACAAAAGATGTTGTTTGATCGTTATATCTTTTTGATCAAGTGGTTAAATATTCATTTCTAAAATTTTTTAACCAAAATTGGACTCTTAAAAATTGCATAACTAATAATGGGTTCTTATAGATCCAATTTTAACAAAAATTCGTTTGAGCTTTCCATCATGCATTGTTTCAAAATGAATATTGTGTTATATAATATAAAATTGGTAACGTATTCACTTATTCAATTTTTTTTTAGTATCAATATTTCTATCTTTTAGTTAAGTTTTAAAATTCAAGATTTTGTACTAAAATAAGAATATATCCTAGATTTCTGTTAACTCAAGGAACATTAAATTTAACTGAGTGAGATTGACCTGATTTTGTTTTTTAACCTAGCTACTTAATAATATAATCCCCAAAAATAGTTGAAATGGCCTATTTATTTTTTAATTATTTTTTGATGTTTACAAAAGGAGGAAGAAGGATCAAGATAAAGTTCACATAACCATAAGTTCGAAAACACTTATACAAAAAAAAAACAAAAAAAAAATGTTGTCTATTTGTTATACTTTTGTCTTCTTAACAATATTCTCTGTCTTTTTAACTCAAACCATTAATGGTTTACATAAGGTAAAACCAATTGATGATGTTCAACCAAAAGAAACAGTAGCGGTTCACAACAAGGTTCGAGCCGAGGTTGGTGTAGGTCCATTGGTATGGAACCAAACTGTTGCAGCCTATGCACAACACTATGCAGATCAACAAGCTAAAGCTGGTGTTTGTGAGTACAATGAGATAAGACATTCTGGTGGACCTTATGGTGAAAACATAGCTGCGGGATGGGTTCAAGCTAAGGATCAAATGAGTGGTCCGATTGCAGCTAAGTATTGGTATACAGAGAAGTCTAATTATGATCATGAGACCAATAAATGTAGTGATGTTTGTGGACATTATACTCAAATGGTGGCTAATCAATCGTTTAGTGTTGGTTGTGGTTCGTTTAGGTGTCATGATAATGAATTGATTTGGATTATTTGTGATTATTATCCTCAGCCTATGGGTGATGCTAATACACGTCCCTATTGATTGTTTTTATGGGGATTATGGTAAACGAAGATTATCTTATGTTATATGTTTTTTATTTTTATGCAATTCTTATAAGTTTGTTTCCTTTTTTTTGTCAACGACAATATTGATATTAGGCCATGATGGTTGGTCCATTAGCCAAATACCTACATAATTTCTCGTATAATTTCTCGTATGCGGTGGGACTCGATCTCTGATTGAACATGTTCGTCTGCCTTTAGTGGATTTACCACCAACCACTAGACTAAAGATCACCTACTCTTAAAGTTTGTTTCTTGTACATAGAATTATAATTTTTTTGATAATAAAATAATATTTGATACAAATATTTTTTATCAAGTGGTTAAACATTTATTTATACAATTTTTTTTATCGGAATTCGACTTTAGCAAATTGTGTATCTCCGTATGATATTATTTAATATTTGGAGAGATTTTAAATAATAATCGGTTCTTATATATGGATTCAATTTTTAACAAAAATTCGTTTGGACTTTCCATACATGCTTTTGTTTTAAATGAATGTTGTATCATATATTATATACTTGGTTACGTGTGTCCATATTCACTTAATTTCTTAGTATCAATCTTTTAGTTACCTTTAAAATTCAATATTTTGTACTAAAATAAGAATATATCCTAGATTTCTGTTAATTCAATGAACTTTTAATTAAATAATGTGAGATCGACCTCAATTTTTGGTTAACCCTAACTATTTAAAAATATAATCCCAAAAATAGTTGGAAAGGCCTATTTATTTATTTTTTAATGATTTTAGGCTTATAAAAGGAGGAACAAGGATCAAGACAGAGCCTCACATAACCACAACTTCCAAAACACTTGGACAAAAACAAAACAGAAAAATGTTGTCTTCTCGTTATAGCTTTGTCTTACTAACAATATTCTCTGTCTTGTTAACTCAAGCCATAAATGGTCTACGTAATGTTAAACCTTTTGATGATATTAAACCAGCAGAAACAGTAGTGGAACATAACAAGGTTCGAGCCGAGCTTGGACTACCTCCAATGGTATGGAACCAAACCCTAGCTGTAATTGCACAAAACTATGCAGACAAACAAGCTAAAGCTGGAGTTTGTTCACCTGAAGCCACAAAACATTCTGGTGGACCTTATGGTGAAAACATAGCTGCAGGATGGATTGCAGATAAGGATCAAATGAGTGGTCCGATTGCAGCTAAGTTTTGGTATACAGAGAAACCTAATTATGATTATGCAACCAATAAATGCAATGGTGTTTGTGGACATTATACTCAAATGGTCTCTAATCAATCGACTAGTCTTGGTTGTGGTTCGTATAGGTGTCATAATAATGAATTGATTTATATTATTTGTAATTATTCTCCTCAGCCTAGGGGTGATGCTAATACACGTCCTTATTGATTGTTTCTAATGGGATTATTGTATATAAATATTATCTTATTGTATAATGTGGTTTTTAAATGATCTACTCATTTTTGTTAATGTATTTTACGTTGTATATAACATTTCATATTTGAATGTAATAAAACATGTGTTCATACCAAGAAATGATATCGACAAAGCTTAATTCATAATCGGATTTTACAAATTCTTAGCAATGTTATATGGGATAAACATAATTTTGAATCGTATTCAGATATAAAAGCATTATACGTGTCATTCAAGCACTTGAATAAAGACACGATAATGTGGCTTAGAAATAAGTAATAAATTATGTTACACTACTCTATTATATATATATATATATTATGTACTCATTTTTATTAATGTTTTTTACGTGTTAACATTCCACATTTGAATGTAACAAAACTTGTGTTGATATTGGAGAATGATATCGACAAAATTCGATTTATGGTCAAATTCTCTAAATCTTTAACAATATAATACGATACAAACACGATTTTGAACTGAATTCAGATATGAAAGCATTATACGTGTTACTCAACCATTTGAAAAAAAAACGCATAATAAATTTTTTTTGTTATTAAATATTTATTGTTGATTTCAATATTAATTATGAGATTAGATGGCACGATTTTAGGAGAAATCATGCAGTAAATTTCTGTCTTGGAGAGCTTTATGCGGTAAAAGCTGCTATGAGACTCTAAGTATTATAATAATAGAGTACTAAAGATTCATAGCTAGATCAACACTTCTATATTCATACCGATAAAATAGGGAATTTTATGTTTAAAATTACACAAAATGTCCGTTTTATTAAATTGTTTGTGAGAAGGGACATTTGATGTTTGAATTGTAAGAAATACTTTTTTTTGAGCCGTATAATTGGTATAAGTTAGTATTGTGTCCACTGTATATAATTATATTGCATTATTGTCCGTTACATCCATAGATTTACGATATATGTTCATGGTACAAAACTGTATATTATGCCCTTGTTTCGAAGAAAAAAAAAATTCTAAAAAATGGACATTTCGTATAAAGTTGAGAAAATGAGGTATTCTATACAATTTAAAACATATAGGGCATTCTATTGGTAAATTATTAAGCAAAATATTCAAATACACAAAAAAAAAAATATCGTATATATTTTTGAAAAATTACTTTAAATTCTCATATATATATTTACGTGTTTTCGGATCAATCGGATACTTATTCGGATACCTATTCGAATATTGGTTCGGTATTGGATATTACCCAATACTCGCAAGTATATATGAAGAGGATCCAATAGATATTTTTCTCGGTTCCAGATACTAATCGATATCCATTATTTTGGGTCAGTTTTAGTTCAGTTTTTCGGTTCTCTTATTTTTGCCCACGCATATCCAACAGTATAAAACATGTTTATATGAAATGAATCAACTATATGGGCCTGTTACCAAAAAAAAAATCAACTATATGGGCTTAGTCAATCGATTGTTTTTATGTGTTTACATTAGAGCATAAAAGACTAAAAATACAGAGAAAAAAAAAAGCATTCTCATATTCACGACGTAAAACCCTAATAAAACTATATCTTTCTCAGTCTTTTCTCAATGGACAAAGCAATGGAAGTAATCTTCTTCTCTTTATGAATTTCTTTATACTTTCTCACGCATTAACCTATGTCTCTGATTAATTAGATCTCTTGTATGTACCCTTAGGGGCTTGAATTGAAGGGTAGTAGTGATGCAAATCCCACCACAAAACGATGGTCAAATTATGGTGATAGCTGTAAATGGTATTGCGTTGAGGGATTTGACACTTCGATTCAAGTGATTCTTCTTGAGCTGGTCTTAACAAAACACTTCTCTTCATGTGGAGATATTGTAGACGTTTCTGTTCCCAAAGACTCTAAAACGGGTTTTCTCGAGAGGTTTGTTTGTGGCTTCTAAAAATTTTCTAGTTCAAGTTAAGCAGCCCTTTAGTAGCACACTAAAAACGCTACCAAAAGCCTGTAATAACATTTCCATGAACGCTAAATGCTATAATTGTCGGACTTATTACAGCGCTAACTACGTGCTATATGATACTTTTTCAGAACATTTTGTCGGACTTATTGTTTTGTTTTGGTTTTCACTAGGTATGCGTTGATTAAGATTGTGGATGAAGAAGATAAGGCGTTACAACTTACTGGACGTGATATGGGTGGATGGACTGCAAATGTTACACTTTTACGTGAAGATGAAGAGGTGGTTTATGATCCAGAGTGTTATGGATTTCAGCTAGATGAAGATTTCGAATATGAAGATATAGATATAGATGAAGATGCTCCAATTAGTGACGACCGCAGGTAAGTTGATTTTTTTTTGTTGTTTTTTTTAACCGAGGAGGAGTCTGAGCCGTAATCCAAACCAACCTCCCGGGGCTAGACATTGCCCGGATTTAGACATCCGGTGGTCAAATAGAAATGATTAGCAATTTTACAGACCAACAAGGCAATTTCTTCGTCAAGTGGAAACCACTAGACCACCACCACTTGGTTTGATTTTATTGTTATTGTGTTGTTGTTGATGTGATCATTTTGATAATATTAACTCTTGTGCATTCTAATGATTAGGATGTTTGTAAAGGGATATGACACTTCACTTGCTCAGATTGATATCTGTATCGGGCTGTGTAACTATTTTGCTTCATGTGGAGAGATCCTAGAAGTATGGCCTTTCAGTGACGGGTTTGTGACTTTCTTCTTCCAATTTGTGAATTTTTTTACTGAACTCTATCTTATCTCTAAACACTCTAAAAATATATCATACTCTCTTATAATACTTCTATTAGCAATATTGATGAGGGTTTAATAATATTTTCATTGAGAGATACAAAAAAATTTATATCGTCAAGATCCGTACACTTCTGTCTCAAAAATTTTCCTGTGCTACAATCTGTCTTGAATTTCTTGACAATTATGGACAACTGTCGCAAATCGTCTATAATTATTTAGTTTCCTTCCAAATTCCAGACAAATTCAACATGGTTTTAGACAAACCGACATCCGTCTCTTTATGTCTCTTTTACCGTCCCGAATTTTATACAGATCGGGACGGAATTTGGTTCTGTCTGAAATGTTGTTTGGAATCAGGGCTTATTCTTGTAGTGTAAAGACTTGTCTTTGTTGATGTTTACAGAACAACTCAAGTGTGTCTTAAGGGAGACGAGGCAATGGAGAAGGCTCGGAGACTTGGTGGATCTATTGTGGGAGGATGGAAAATTGATGTTATTAGAGTTTTGCCACCAATAACCAGCAAATCTCTTGGTGACTCAACGTCAGGTTGTAGTTTCAACCCAATGCTTTATGATATTCAGAATAAGAAGCTTCCTACGGAGTAATAATATAAGCTCTTTATATGTGGAGGAGAAGATTATTAAGCTCTTTAATTTGTCTTCTTAACAATGCAACCTTTCTTTTTCTATTTCATTGAAGCAATCAGAGATCACTAGATAAGATTACCTCGAGTGAGAAGTTCAGCTTTAAGACAACAAATATCCAAGAAACTGATACCTTGTACTGACAATGTTGGATCTTCAGACACCTTGATCATAGAAGGTCGAACTTGGACAGTCTGGGAAGAGGAATCTGCCAAATTGAGAGCAATTTTAGGAATAGCTTGAAAATCAGGTTTTGTGACACTAAAGAGAATCTACTTACTTTCTTGTTTAATAGAAAAGTTTTCCTTAACAGCATAGCCGTAATTAAAACATCCAAATCTCGACTGTTACAGATTTTACATGCGGACTACAGTTTTTCTGAGATGATAGTGCGGTCATACGTTACTGATGGCACCATAAGACAGCGGTTATACACTACCTATGAACCCCAAAAAGGTGCCGCTACTAGTCTGAACACGATGCAGAAGGACCGAAAATTATCCTATTAAACTCTAAGTGACTAAGACACCTAGAATTATCAAAGAAAAATGATATCGACACAACTTAATTCATAATCAAATTCTACCCATTCTTAGCAATGCTACACGAGACAAACATAATTTTGAATCGAATTCAGATATAAAAATATTATACGTGTCACTCAAGCAATTGAACAAATGCATGATAAAAATATTTTTCTTGTTTTTAATTATTTATTGTTGATCTCAACATTAATTACCAGATTAGAAGGCACAATTGTAGGAGAAATCATGCGGTAAATTACATGGCCCAATGTAAAGGGCCGGGTTTAGCCAATGTTACAAAGCCCAATAGAAATGTAATTCTGTATTGTAGTCTCGATAAGGGTATTTTCGTAAAACAACGATTTTTAATGTTAGATCTCATAATCCAATTCGACGGTCACGATCCGCTAGACTACTGGAAATCAGGTGGTCATGTTTACATCAGATCAACGATCTGAGTTCTTCCTCAACATCTGAAGAATTCGTTCGTTGCCGTTCAATTTTTGTTTTCCTTTGAAAGAGTTTTGTTGCAGAGATCAGACTTTAATCCGTAATCATTTGGTGATTCTCGAAGCATTAGCTGATTTCAATCGTGAACCAACCCGTTAGTGCATGGAAGTGTATTTGATGATCCGCCTTGATTAGCGGAGAGTATAGTTTTCTAATTTGATCATCAATGGCGTCTTGGCTTAAAGCTGCTGAAGGTAAATTTTAGTGAAATCCTGCATTTTAATGGAGATAACATTTTTGAAGCATTCTTTAATTGTGTGTGCGTTTGTTTCTCTTTGCCTTAGATTTATTTGAGGTTGTCGATCGAAGGGCAAAATCTGTGGTTGAAGATCTTTCGGAAGAGCAGAGCGAGTTGCAATTGCCAGGTACTCTGGAGACTACTGCGATTTCTAATGACATTAACTGTAGTACATAAGCTTAATCTTTGTTACTGGATTGATCTGTGGTCACAATTTGAATGTCAGAATTATGGAAATGTTTAACACTTATAGTTCTTTCTACATTCTAATCTTCGATCATATTATCAATTTTCTTATTTTTGAACCAATTGATTAACTTCAGTAAGAGGATGGATAACACTTGTTCATCATAATTTTCTTTTGAGAGTTTGTACGATGAAACTAAGTTCAAAACAGATTAAGCAGGTTATTTAACTCTCTAGAAATAGTGATCATATTAGCAAAGCTTGACGTTCATAGATTTTTATATTTTAAGTTTTGGTCATGTATCTGTCTCTTATATTATGTCTGCCTTTCTTTGTATTGCTGAAGCTTCCGGTAGGAAAGGGTCTCAAGGGAGAAGATTAAATTCAAAGAGAAAGGTATTACCTTGGATCAATACTTGAAGTTGTTCTCTTTGTTTGTATCATCAATACTTGAAGATGAATTTCTTTGTTGTGGAATGTATTCGTAGGCTCGACAGAAAGTTGTAAAAGAAGAGTCTTCTAAGGAGAGAGATTTTTCTGGTGATCAATCTGGCCCAAGGGTATCACAGTCAGAGGTGCCTCAATCTAAAAGTTCGGTCTCCACTGAAGAGGTCTCTTCATCCGGGCCTGTCTTGCAGACAAGAGAGAGTCCAACGACTGATGCAGATTTCCAGATTGTTCAACCATTTCCACAATCAGTGGCAGATACAGAAAGTGACGGTGCTGTTGTGGTATCTCCTGAACGTGTTGTGGATGGGGATGGTGCTGAGTCAAAGCATACTGATGGAGATGTTCTTAATGATTCATTGTTGCAACCATCACCATCTTTACCTGAAAAAGAAATTGAGGTCACTGTCTCTGATAATCTAGTTGATGCTCCCAAAAATGGCGCACAACAAGAATTAGATGATTCTTCAAAAAGAGACCCAGAGAAACTGGAATCTTTAGTACACGTTTCTCCAATCTGTGAAAGGAATGTGGCTCAAAGTACAGGTGATGAGGTGAAAGTTGGCACACCAATCAATCTTGAGAAAGAACAGAAGCAGAAAGTTCCTGACACCTCAGCCAATCTGGAGCGTAAGCAGGATCCTAAAGCTGATACGACTTGCATGAAGATTCAAGATCAACTTGAAGAGGTTAGTCAGTCTTGGAAATATGAAGAAAAATAGCAAATGCTTCGTCTACTACTTAATTTTCCATGTACGTTTATCATGTTTTTTTAAACTAATTGTAGGCTCAGGGATTGCTAAAAGCTACAGTTTCCACTGGGCAGTCAAAAGAAGCCAGGTTAGCAAGGGTAAGCTCAAATATCCATTGCTAGTTTCCTGCATCAAATTGGTGATAAAACACTCTTTGATATCCAAAATATGATTTATCTATGCCTGCAGTTCGACCTGACCAACTTTAGATGTATGCTTCTTGTTTTTGGTCTTCATTCGCTTCTAGGTTTGTGCTGGCCTATCATCCCGTCTTCAAGAAATCAAGGCGGAAAATGCACAGTTGGAAGAACTTCTTACTTCAGAGGTAAATTTCAACAGTTTGAGTTCCTTTTGACCCAGATAAGAAAAAGAAAACAAAAAAGTGATACGTGAAGATGTTCAGTGCACCTAATTACATTTCTTCGTCTTTGTTATAATAGCAAGAGCTGACCAAGTCATATGAAGCTAGCATTAGACAGTTGCAAAACGATTTGTCAGCTTCTAAAAGTGAAGTGACGAAAGTGGAGTCAAGCATGGTTGAGGCACTAGCAGCTAAAAACTCAGAGATAGAAGCACTTGTCAACTCAATGGATGCCCTGAAAAATCAAACTGCTCTGAGGGAAGGAAAATTGTCTTCTCTTCAGGTTTCGAGACCTCTCAATAACTCATATTTTATTTTGTGTGATTCCTATCGTAGGCTCATAGCATATCATGAGTCTTTAATGGTCGTAGGTACTTCCTCTTTTTAGTTGCCATATCCTATTTCATGCAACCAGCTTTTAGTAAAATCATTTACCTTTATCAGGCAGACATAGAGTCCATTATGAGAAACAGAGAACTGGCTGAGACTAGGATGATGCAGGTATCACTATTTTCACCAATGACTTCGAGTAACTTATCGCTTGCTAGAAAAAATTATGAACATATAAGGTCTTCCAACCATTGAATCAATATTTTCTTATCGCAGGCATTGAGGGAGGAGCTTGCCACTACTGAAAGGAGAGCCGAAGAGGAACGTTCTGCACATAACGCCACTAAAATGGTTTGTTGCCTGAACTATGTGGAAACTGTTTATTATGGAAACATTATATCAATTTTTTGTATTACATGAATTGCTTCTAAGACAGGCTGCCATGGAAAGGGAAAGAGAACTAGAGCACAGGGCTGTTGATGCTTCCACAGCACTTGTTAGAATTCAGGTTAGACGGAATTCTTGGACTGAGCGCACTATCTCTTGTCTACATTACAAATAGGCCGTCCAACCAAATATGTTGTTAGTTTCTGGGTGTTGGATTTCTTTTCATATATCGTTTTCTTTTTTCTTTTTCTTACAAGGAAAGTTAGGAAACTATTTATTTTCATATGTTACATATTCACAAATATGTAACGATTCTATGTGGAATTCGTGTTTCCTAAGGAGTACTTTGATCTGACTTTTAAATTGACTGGTATTCTAGAGAATTGCTGATGAGAGGACATCGAAAGTGGCAGATCTTGAACAGAAGGTGGCACTGCTTGAGGTATGTGAACTTAAATCTTCGATGCGATTTGTTTCCGCATCATCTTATATTTGAACTTTATTTATTGAATGGGCATATACAACTCAGGTCGAATGTACATCTCTGAATCAAGAGCTGCAAGATATGGAAGTTCGTGCTCGCAGAGGACAAAAGAAGGCCCCAGATGAAGCAAATCAAGTGATCCAGGTATGGTATAATAGGTTGTCGATGTCATGCTCTACATCGTGGAAGTTACCTTCATTAATGAGTTCTTAGCACAATTTCAAATTTGTTGTTAAAGTAAAAACTATAGAACATATATGAAAAAGTGTTTATGATCCCTTGGTAACTCTAATAACTTGTGCATCTGAGTTTAACTTTAATATATTGGATTTTTATGGTGAGTCATTTCAAATTAAAAAGTACCTGGAGATATCAAAATCAAGTTCTAAAAATGAGAAATATTTTCGAACCCTTGAAACAACTTTTTAAAGTTATTAAAGTTAAGGTTTTGGCTACTCCAGAGAGATTACTATTAAAAATGCAGATACAAGCATGGCAGGACGAAGTGGACCGCGCTCGGCAAGGTCAAAGAGATGCCGAGGAGAAACTTTCTTCAATGGAGGTATATTGCTAACCTCGGAAACCTTTATCACATGATGCTTTTGTTGTTTGTGCTATAGTAGCACTACTTTTTACATGATCCATTTGTTTGTTATAGGCTGAAATGCAAAAGTTGAGGGTTGAAATGGCAGCTATGAAGAGAGATGCAGAACATTACTCACGCCAGGTAACTTTCCCTGAATCTAAGAGCTTGTTCTTCTTATCAGTGGATTAACAGCTTCTTATAGTTTGTTTTTCCTTGTCTGTACATATGGTATGTCCTACTTACTACTATTCATATCTATCAAGTGGCTTAAGGAAACCTGATAGTTCTGTGTTGGATTCGTTTGCTTTTCTGTTTCATTGAGTCCAATAAATTACCCTGCCATGTCAAATGCTTTTCAACATTTTGTGTGAAAGTGCCAGTGCTCTAGGCGTTAAGTTTACTGTCTTCTGAATATCACAGATTCATTCTGTTAAACAGAAGCGACTATAATTGATTGATTTATTTTGTTTATCAAGTGGTACCTTTAATGCATATGATTTTATAACATGAGCTTGATCGCTATACCGTTGACCTAGTAGGAGCATACTGAGCTGGAGAAACGCTACCGAGAACTAACAGATTTACTGGTAACGGGAACTCTACAATGTACTGGTTCTTTTTGATCAAAGTCGTATTAGGAAGTTTTCTAATAGTTTCTAGCCACGTGGTTATGATTTAGTACTATAAGCAAACACAACTCGAGACTATGGCCAGTGAGAAGGCTGCAGCAGAGTTTCAGTTGGAGAAAGAGGTCAAACGTCTACAAGAAGCACAGGTCCGACATCAAAGCTCTCTATGATTCATATATGCACTTTTACTTTCCACGCTACTTATAAGAAAAATGGTTCCAAACTTGTTGATTCAGGTAGAGGTAGAAAAAAGCAGAGTTTCGCGACGCTCATCAGCAACATGGGAAGAAGATTCTGAAATCAAGACACTAGAGTACGTCTTTAGCGATATCTATGTTCTTATGTAGAATATATGTGTAAATGTTGAGTTTGCTCTTCGATACTTACAAAATGCAATTACAGGCCTCTTCCATTGTATCACCGCCACATGGCTACAGCTAGCACACAGTTGCAGAATGCAGTGAAACTATTAGACACAGGAGCTGTAAGGGCCACGAGGTTCCTTTGGCGGTACCCGATAGCGCGAATTTCCTTACTCTTTTACCTTGTGAGGCGCTCACAAACTAACCTATTCAATCTCATTCACCTTACTTGTGACTTTATGAACCCTATAACCAACATCATCTATGAACATACAGGTCTTTGTTCATCTCTTCTTAATGTATCTAATACACCGGCTCCAGGTATGTTTGGTCCTTCAACTTTAAACATCACAACACACTCAAAGTCTGGTCGTTCCTTATCTTAAGCTCTCTCGTATAGGAGCAAGCCGAGGCTCAGGAAGTTGCAGCAATGGCCAACGTTTTCAGACCATAACCGATTCCATTGAGAAAGCAAGAGATTGCTGAGTGGAGATGGAAGAACATATACTTATGGATTGTTTAAGAGAAGGTTTTATAAATTTTACACATAGCTGCTTCTAACAATTCTATGTAGCACCAATATTTTTTTCCTCTTCTAACTGTTGGAATGTGATTAACATAGTCTTTGGTAAATGTGGTTTATACATGCTTTATCGATAGGCTTGATTTTGGAAGAATTTAAATCTACGTCTACTTAACCGAACCAATACTAATTAGAATGTTGTTGAATATTCGTTCGGTTTACTTTTCAATTCTTCTACGAAAGTATAAATTCATAACATGGATTAAACAAGAGAAAGGTTAATGTTTAACTTATTTAAGATACAACAAAACCTCACAACACAACCATTTGTTTGTAATGGTAAGAAAAAAAGGGTTTATTAGTCTTTATAATGAATCAAATGATCATCTTTATGCTCAACAAAGCTGTCTCGATAGCTTCTCATTCATCATCTGAAGAAAAGTGTAGAAACAGACAAATTAAATTAGGCAAAAAAGAGTAATGACAGAAGAAACCTTGCAGAAACAGAGCTAACCGGAAGAAATATTCCTTTACCGTTTTAATGGCAGAATTTTGTATGTTTTAAGGAAAAACTGGCTGGTGTAGAAGTCCCATTGTTTCCGGATATCCCAACATTATGTTAAGATTCTGTATCGCTTGTCCTGAAGCTCCTTTGACGAGATTATCAATCTGCAACACCAAAGAGCTTCTTGAACAAATTTGCATTGTAGGGAAGTTGAAGATAAGTTTATTCAAGAGGATGGTTATGCTTAATTACCACAGAGATTATGATAGCTCTTCCAGGGATTCGATCAGGAAAGACATTCATATGACAATAGTTGGATCCTCTAACGTCGTGTGTCCGAGGAATAACTCCTTCATCCAACACTTTGACAAATTCTTCATCCTACAAAACATTTTTCAAGCATAGTAAGTATCAAAAGTAGTAATTGGTTTACAACACAAGAATTATCATGACCACCTCATAAGACGTTTTCAATAGGTGGTGTAAGTCCTCGGTTCTAACACCAGGAGCCATTTCCACATATATAGTCGATTGCATTCCCCGGATCTAGCCAAACAACTGAGGATTAGTTAAAAGGTCTAAGGCAAAAACGATTGAGAACAAGCTTAAGATTATTTTGTTTACCATTGGCATGAGATGCGGAGTAAAACTGACTGTTACTTTTGATTGTGCAACATCAGATAATCCTTGTTCAATTTCAGGAACTGCAAAACAAAAGAGACAATTAATTCAAATCATCAAAACAAATTTTTACACACCGTGATAATGAGTTTGTGACATACCATGGCGATGCCGTGTGACTCCATAAGAAGAAATGCCTTCAGCGATTTCAGAGTACAGATTCGCCTCCTTAGCACCACGTCCTGATGAGAAAACATTACATCAATCAAGAAACTAAAACATTCCTCCACATCATTGTTCATGAATAAAGAAAGCAAAGTGAGCTCTAACCTGCTCCACTTACACCAGATTTAGCGTCAATAATTATGTTTTCATGTTTGATAAGATTTGCCTTCACCAAAATCAACACCTTAAGTAGAATTGAATTGCAGACTAAACAGTCTTATAAAAATTTTGCATTCCCGAAAAGTAAGTAAACCTTTATTAAAGGAACAAGAGGAAGTTGAATTGAAGTCGGATAACAGCCTGGGTTAGCAACGAGTCGCGCATTTCTTATGTCCTCCCGTAGTATCTCTGTCAGACCATACACAACTTCTTTCTGAACCCAACAAGAAACTTGGTAAGTTTTAAGCATTATGAACACAACACCCATTATTAAACGACAGTCTTTGATAGAAAAATACCTGTAACTCTACTGCCTTGTGTGGTTGACCATACCATTCTTCATATTCTGAGATATCACGCAACCGGAAGTCCTGAAAGCCATATACTAGATAAGCATATCATCAAAAGAAAGAACATAAAAGAGCCACTACCTCAGGGAATTACCGCTGATAGATCAACAATTTTTAAAGCACTGGGCAGTTCCTTGATGATTTCCTGTCAAAATAAACACTTGTTTCTGTTCAGCTAAGAAAAAACTTAAGTACAAAATTGAAATAGAAGAATAAAATGAAAACGGACCTGTGTTGTTCCGTGAGGCAAACAGCAAAATACAGCATCCACAGTGGAAAAATCTGCATCCTTTACCGAGATCAATCTAGGTAGATTCTGAAGACAGAAAAAAGTTTTAACCATTTATCAACCATAAAGTATCATTGAAAAGATACACACTTGGAATTTTATTAGAGATAGTAATCACTCATACCTGAGCTCGCAGGTGCGGGAAAACGCTCTCCATTGACTGGCCAGCTTTTCTATCAGCAGTCATAAGAGTAACACGAAAATGCGGGTGACTTTTGAGAAGCCTAACAATCTGCCATTCAATAAGAATTGTATTCCAAATCAGTTCTTAAAATAAAAACTTACTAACTCACACATTTGAATCAAAACTGAGGTACCTCATAAATTCTTTCTCGTGCTATAGTAAAATAATCTTAAAGCAGATAAATATAAGGCTTTTTACTTCCTTTTTATCGTGAGATTACTGACGAAGTACAGCCTTTTGAATAAGCTAAAATCTGCATATGTTCAGTGCTTAAGCTATGTAATGAGGCCAATACCCAAAAAGCTACATACTTGCAATAATATGCATATTAGTTAAGCAATGCATCATTTGAAAGTCAAAGAGATCATTAAAATACGCAATTCCAAAACAAATTGAACATAAAACAGAAAACTTGACATTGCACAAACCTCAGAACCAGTGTAGCCACTTGCACCAAGAAGACCAATCCGAATATCCTTGTCAGGTTTAGCAGACATACTAGCTGAAACTCTAAAGCTCTTTGAAGATGAAGAAGCAACATTGGATCCCAAAGTAAGTCTTTTGAATCGCTTATCCGCTACAAAAATCTTCCTTTCCCCCTTTTTCCGAAATCGGAAAAGAATAATTCAAAGTATTTCATCAATGCGGATTCACTGGAAAAACCACAGAATGGAAACAGCAATGTTCAGAAATAAAAATAAAAAAACCTTGAACCAGCATCCTCGTTCGAAGCAGATTGAACTAAAAGCCGACGCAGTACTCATTCTTGGATTTGAAAGAGCAACAATCAAAAGAGTCAGTTCGACGGAGATAACGTCAGAGAATCACGACGGCGAAGGCGGAGTATTGTAACGAAAAGACAACAGAATAAAACGACGTCGAATTAGATATTTTGAAACCTAAACTTAAAACGCTGCGTTTAGGTGAAAAGACCAAGTAGGCGGGCATTTCGAGTTTCGGTTCGGATCTTTTCGGGTTCGAGTTTAGTAATTTATGACCTATTCGGGTATCTCTATTTTTTAGATCCGATGCGGTTCGGATATAAATCAGATTCAGATTCGGATATTTATATATAAAATTTTTAAAATAGTAAAAAATTAATAAAAATAAATCTAAAACAGCTTAAATTTAACAAAAGTATATTAGGTATCTATTCGGTTTTTCATTCGGTTTCGACTTGGGTTCGGGTTCGATTTTTCGGGTATATAAATTTAGAATTCATTAAAACTTTTTGTCGGGTCCGGTTTAGGTTTGGTTTCTATTTTTCAAATCGGTTTTGTTTGGGTTTCAGATATCGAGTTTTTTGCCTAAGACTAAGGGAGAAGATAGTTAGAATTCACCCTTCATATAATTTAATTGAGAAAATGGGAGTAAAACCTGAAAATAGAGGATTCGAACCGTGGTCATTAAGGTTTCGTATAGCAATAAACCAACGTTTGATAAGAAATCATACCAACTAATCTCCGGTTAAGCATACCAATCGATTATTATGTCACTAGACTCACATTGAATTCGAACCAATCTGTACCAAAAGCTTTCAGATTGGGCTGCGTCTGGGCTCTATTTGATTCTCTAAGTTGGGCTAAGTTTATAACTACAAACAACTCTCGGTCCGTTTAATTAAATGCAAAGCCCATTAACAAAAAAAGCCATTGAGCAGACGCTTTGATTGGGCTTTAAATATACTAATAATTGGGCTTTAGAATTAAGGTCCAATTAAATCTGTTGGGCTTTGAACGAAGAGGATCGTCACAACTCTTAGCAGCATCAATAATGTGACACTCCCTTATATGGGCCTTTTTGGATCTGTATTTTATTTGGGCTTATGAGTTGGCCCAAACTATCTTTCTACTTAACCTATTGGATGGGGCTTTTGTTTCTATGTTCTCTTATAACTTTTGATATTTAAATCAATAAAGCAAATGTTTGTCAAAATAAAGAAGAAAAAAACATTTCATTTCCTTTCAGTAACATCTACCATTTTTTGGCAATTTGACAATTGTATGAAGTTCGTTTAAGATGTGGTAAATTATGTAAAATCTATAAGTAGTCACTAATTTGTCAATTTTATAAGATACATTTTTGGTCAAATACGTATTAAAATGATCATATTTATCCTCGTACTATAATGTGATAGTGTTGATCTCTATCACAAATTCATATTAATATATTGACATAACCTAATCGCCAAAATTTTAAATTCCTTTATGAAAAAAGTTTTACTATTCAATATTTTTGGATGAACACACTTTCTGTCAAAATTATTGTTTATATAACTTTTATTCAATATGTAGTTTTCTCTATTTACGGATCTATACTTACTCACGCTTTTATTTTTATTTTTCTCAATTAATATTTTTCTTTAAAAAAATTTTTGAAACACTAGAAAATTTGATTAAATTTCTTGTACTATACTTGAACAGTAGTGATACCGACTAATCATTTAATCTATGTAGTAATATAAATTCTAAGGTAATATATTTTACAAATTGTATTAAATATGGTTTTAAAATCCAGGATTAGTGTTGATAATACATTATAAATACTTCAAAAATAAATGAATTATTTAAATATTATTTTTTCAGTCAATCTGTATAGTAAATTTTTGCATGATATCTTATAGGTAATCAAATAGTTATGAAAATCATAACATATAATTATATACTAAAAAAGAGATGCCGTCATACCTTTTTGAAATTTTCTAGAAATAAGTATTCAAAATAATGATGCAATCCAAATGAGCAACAAAAAAAATTGTATGCAATTTGAATTTTATAATCATTTGTTTTTAATACTTTCATCTTTTCACCAAAAATCATTCGGTTTAAATTATAAAAATCCAAACTCTATTAGAAAAATGCCAAAAAATCCAATTTCTATATTTAAAACAAAGAAAAAAACAACTTTTAGATTAGCTAAATAAATCTTCAACTTTATATTAAGAACGTTATATTTCTAATGTTAGTTCCCGCATAAAAAATTGACCTTTTGAATTTAAAGTAAAAGAAACAAAAATAAGATTATATAATAAATTTTATTAGAACTACAAAATTTTATGTAAGTTTTGGTTTTATTGTTTTGGTTAACTATTTAATCATTTTTAAAGTTTCAAAAAATTAAGAGTTCATGAACATGAACCAGTCAAAAATCTCTTATGTGATATCAATGTTTGAAATGCGTGTAATCTCACTTATACCTTAAATTTTTATTATTTATAAGTTATATGTCTCGTCATGCTATAAAATCGACTTGTGGTATTAGACGAACTTTTACTAAAGAAGTGATTGAAGTCATATCAACGATTTGGTTAAATCTTTTGTACCGTACTTGAACGGTAATGATATTGATATTTGATTTCATTTAATTTGTAAAGTAATATAAATTCTAGTTAATACATTTTAGAAGTTGTATTATACATAGTTTTAAGAATCTAAGATTAGTGTTAATAATACATTATAAATACTTCAAAAATAAAAGTAATTATTTTGACTTTATTCTTGCAGACAATGTGTATATTAAGTTTTTGCATGATATCTTCTATGTAATAAAACAGATATCAAAATCATAGCATGCAATTATATATTGTAATAAAAAGAGATGTCACGTCACCTATTTAAAATTTATTAAAATGAAGTATTCAATATAATGCAATTCAAATGAACAACACTAAATTGTATGCAATTTAGATTGTTATAATTATTTGTTTTTAATACTTTGATCTTGCCACCAAAAATCATTCACTATAAATTATGAAAATCAAAATTTTCAGTAGAAAAATGCCAAAAAACCCAATTTCTATATCTAAACTAAAGAAAATAACAATTTTTAAATTAGTAAGATAAATCTCCAACTTCTAAAAAAAAGTTATATTTATAATGTTAGTTAACATTAATATAGATATAAACTTTGTCAACAACACTTGGCAATAACAAAAGACTAAATATAAAAGTTCTCATCAAAATACTTGTAAAGTTTACTCCACAAAACCATCAAACTAACTAAAAGTAATCGAAGTAATCAAAATTGTACCTAGTTGTATTTTGTTTTTATATATATATAAAAAGTTATAGTTATTTTTATCAATAATCGACAATTTAACTTTCAAAAATTTCATAAAATGTAACGAGTATAATAAAAAATTATGTCACGAAATAATTCTAAGTATATGTAACATAAATATTTGCAACAGAATCCAAAATTTTGTTACTATTATTGAACCGATCCTTAATATATACTATTAAACAGAGCCATATAAACAACTATACAAATTGGTTAAAATTGTGGACGCAAGGGTTTACTCGTAATCAAACCCGGTTAAGCTCATACGTTAATTTGCCATCAATAACCATCGGTTAAAATTATGGCAATTTGGTAAATATAAGACTAAAATAGGGGTACACATGTCAATTACTTCAAGTAAACAAATAAGTCAAAACATATCGCGGCAAAATCTAGATAAAATATTCTTTTACTTTTTCGTTTCTTGTGTCGTCAAATCAATCATCACTATCGTTTTTGTTTTGTTTTTTTTTGAAATTTTGAAACTTTGAACATCTCTGCTTCACTGTATAACTTTTATAAACCCTAAATCCGATTTGTGGGAGAGGAGAAGAACAAGAAGATCATGATGCCTCTTAGCAACGCCAATCTTACTTCTTCATGGTCAAGTATCACACTTTCTGAACGGATCGAGACCACTTTAGAGACCATTTACAGAAAACAGAACTCTTCTCCTATAAATGATGAGACAAGACAGAGATTGTCTTCAATTCCAGAGGAATTAGCTTTTGATTTGGTCAGAAAAGTTTATAATTTGCAGTCTGGTGTGATACGAAACCTTGACGGCTTCATCATTTATAAGGTTAATCAAGCTGTGAATCTTTCCGGTTCTTCACGGCAGAGCTCCATTGAGTCTACGACACAGTCTCGTAACCTCTCTGGAAGATACGTGCAAAGGGTTCTTCAAGGTCAGTATTAGAAACAAAGTATCAATTTTTCTTGTGTTGAGTTAGGAGGAGTTTTAGAAAGAGTTAGAAGATTCAGAAAACGGAGGAAGTCTTTTAGTTTCTTATGATTGTTTTGTCGATTGCAGAAGAGATGTCTGTTGATTCTGATGCTCCTTCTCCTAAGTCATTGCAAAATGAAGGCAATGTAGGATCTCTACACACTCCTCATCTCTTAGCTTTGAGTGAACTTGAATTTAGAAAGGCGTTTTTGTTACTTAGCTATATTCCAGGGTATGTTGGGGCTGCAAGTTTTCTTACATCACTGTAATCTCATATTCATGATCAACTTGGTGATTGTTACCTTCTTTGGTGTTAAATAGGCAATTTCTGGATCAGGTTATAAGTGCTGATGAGATCAGACAGTGTAAACATTTGCCAATGGTGGAATATGAAACAGCAATTTGGAATCGATTGGGCAGGCTTTATTGTCCGCAAATAGACAGAAGAGTGGTATGGCTGTTTGTTGTTCTGTTCTCTAGGCTATTGTCTATATCTCCATGTTTTCATTTCTAGAGTGTTTTGACCATAACTACATCTTCTTATATGTTTTGTTTCTCTAGTTGCAGTGGGATAGTGGGAAGACCCATTACTATCAATGTCATGTAGCTTCTGATGGTAGTTACACATTCAAGGTTCATTAGTCTCTTCATGTACTATCTTTTAAGTTTGATTCAATAAATACGTCTAGAAGTCGTAGAAGCAATTCAATTGAACAATGGATCTTAAAGAGTAGGATAGAGTCCCTTACAGTAACATATACTCTGTGTTTACAGGGTCCTCTTCTTGAACACACTGCAACACACTTGCACAAGGTTTTGGGTGATGAGAATGTTTTAACCGTCAAATTCGCGGATGTACAGAAAAGCTCTTCAATCTCTAGCAATGATGGTTACTCTGCATACAAAGGAATTGCCAAGAACGGCATCATGATTGGTTTACGTCGTTATCAATTCTTTGGTGGGTTATATTCCTATTTTTTCTCTTGTTTAACTACCATTTATGTCAATCCACGTACAACACCATAATCTTGCTTTAGGTGTAGAATCAGATATTGTGGCTTTTTCTAAGATTCTATTGAACAGTTTTCAAAGATGGAGGAAAAGAGAAAAAGAAGAATGATTTTTCTACAAGTGGAGTAATATGCTACTTTATACGCACGGATTCAACAACTGCAAATGATATAAACAGTCCCTATATCTTCTCCGGAAAGTCAATTCATGAAGCTCGAATGCATTTTATGCATGTGCATAAATTGCCATCTCTGGCCAACTATATGGCAAGGTACTTAATTTTCTGCTCTATGTATCAACTGAAGGCATTGCACAGATGTTCTACTATCTCATCTTTGAGCTTTATTGGATTCACTTTTCCTTTGTTGTTGCTTCAGGTTTTCTTTAATTCTGTCAAAGACTAAGAAGCTTGAAGTAGACATGAATGGGATTAACTTTGAGCAAATTGAAGACATACGCTGCCATGTACTTCTTTATTTCATTTGCCCTTTAGTAACTCAGTCTATTTCTAATTGGCCTTTACATAGACGTATTCACTAATGTGGTTTAACCTTCTTTACCTCCGTTACTTAGCAGGATCAAAATGATGAAGATGTTCTTGATAAGAATGGAAAACCTTGTATACATTCAGATGGCACTGGCTACATCTCTGAAGACCTTGCTCGGATGTGTCCACTAAATATACTTAAAGGGGAATGCCCGGGAAGTGAAAAGATTCAGGTTTTTGCTCTATTTCCATGACAATTAATAGTCGATTAGGTGTTATGTGTTCATTTTCTTGTACTCTTATGTTTCTTATCTATTTAAAAATTTTGTGGACAGGATGCATCTCGCCAAGACCCGGTATGTATAATATAGTTCACACCCCTATTCATGCTTGATTCTATGTTTGTCTATTACTGAACACTAATAGTAAACAATCACTTTCTTCAACAGCCTCTTATGATACAGTTTCGGATGTTTTATAATGGTTATGCTGTTAAGGGAACTTTCCTCCTAAACAAGAAAGTAAGTCTGCTCTCTCATTTAAAGTGAAGGGTTTAAATGTTTGCAAACTATCCTAATCTTGCTCTCAAAATTGCAGATTCGTCGTCAGACTGTCCAAGTTCGACCATCTATGATTAAGGTAAAAAAAGATTCAGACTTGTCAAATTGTAGCACCTTTAACTCCCTGGAGGTAGTCACTACAAGGTACTTGTTGTCTTGATTCGGACGTTCTCTTACCTGATGTTCTTAACTTAGAGTGAAGTTATTTAAGTGACATCTAGTTGTTTACATCATACAGTAATCGACCAAAAACAACAAGGCTATCAAGAAATTTGGTTGCGCTGCTTAGCTATGGTGGAATCCCTGATACGTTCTTTTTGGATATATTGCATAACACATTGGAAGAGTCGAAAAATATGTTCAACGACGAATATGCTGCATTTAATGGTGCTTAAAACTCCAGAGCTTTCTTAGTTGTTTTGCAATTTCTTCTGTTATCATGTCCTTAAACTTACCGAGTTAAGATATTACCCATAGATTTTTAAGAAGTGGATTTTTCTGTGCAGCTGCATTGAATCATGGGGAAATGGACGACCATACTGCTCTACAAATGATAGTGGCTGGTATCCCTCTTGATGAACCACACTTGAAAAATCGTCTGTCGATTATATTAAAGACGGAGAAAAATCATCTCAAAGCAGGGAAGCTTCCTGTTGCTGAATCATACTATCTAATGGGCACAGTGGATCCTACTGGAGAGCTAAAGAAAGATGAAGTCTGTGTCATCCTGTATGCTACACAATTCTTCTCCTTTCTTACATGGAAACATGAACAAACAGTGTTTTGCTTCTCTGGAATCCTGAGTTAAGTTAGCTGTTTATGTCCTCATTACTTTCTTTATCATGGTTTTGCAGTGAATCTGGCCAAATTTCAGGAAATGTGCTAGTATACAGGAATCCCGGACTACATTTTGGAGACATTCATATCCTAAAAGCTACATATATCAAGTCCTTGGAAGAGTATGTAGGAAATTCCAAGTATGCTGTGTTCTTTCCTCAGAAAGGTCCAAGATCTTTGGGTGATGAGATTGCCGGTGGTGACTTTGATGGTGATACGTATTTCGTATCCAGAAATCCTGAGGTAATCCACCACTCTAGCAAGTACAAATCCTTCATTTCTGTTACCTGATTTCTCCAACTTGCTGTAGCTGCTTAAACACTTCAAGCCAAGTGAAGCGTGGGTGAGTTTGTCTAGTCCTAGTAAAAGTAACTCTACTAAAACACCAAGCCAGCTTTCACCAGAAGAGTTGGAAGAAGAGCTTTTCGAAATGTTCCTGAAGACAAGATTTTATCCCAGGTACACTCAATTCATAAGTCTCAGTAATGAGTGATTCAAAATGGTTTTGATTTGCAGAACTAATCTTTCTTCTCATGTATACAGCAATGTGGTAGGGATTGCTGCAGATAGCTGGTTAACAATAATGGATCGCTTCCTCACACTAGGAGATGATAGAGCTGAGGAAAAAGCTGAAATGAAGAAGAAAATGCTAGAGCTGATTGATATATACTATGATGCTCTTGATGCACCAAAGAAAGGGGTTACAGTCCATCTCCCAAACGAGCTAAAGCCTGACCTTGTTCCACATTACATGGAGCGAGGAAAGAGTTTCAAGTCCACTTCTATTCTTGGATTAATCTATGACTTTGTTGACTCAGAGACAACAGAAGAACCCTCACCATCATCTGGTAAAGTATCCTTTTTGGTACTACCTACTACTTCAGATAAACAGATCACAGAACGAATCTTAAATCATGACTTGTATTAATTGTGCTTTGCATTTTAGAGATAACTAAATTGCCGTGTTTCGAAAATGAGCCGGTCTCTAAGTTTCATAAGGAGAAATGTTATCAGTTGTATGAGGATTACAAAGCTGAGATGCGTCAAGCGATGCAAACCGATGGGAGTGATAAGGATGGAGTTATCGAAAGATACAAGCAGGTAATATCCTCAACCATTCATGTAGATTTAGGATACAATCATCAAACTTGATGAGCCACATCTCTTGTACCAGGAGTTCTACGGTAGTGCAGGGTTTGAAGACTGCAATAAAAGTTTGGAAGAACTCTACTCGCAAGCCTTGGCACTCTACAACATTGTTTATGATTATGCAAGACTGAAAGGTGTTTCGAAATGTGAGTTTGTCTGGAAGGTAGCAGGACCAGTCTTGTGCAGATTCTATCTTATGAAAATGCAGGAGAAATCCATGGTTTGTTCAATCTCTATGATGAAGAAGATTTGGGGTTGAAATATACAAAGTAACTTGTAATTCTCATATCTTATAAGAAGCCTGTTACACAAGTAAACTAACCTAGATGTTGTGTAGTTGTGCCTTTTGTTATCTAGATGTGTCTTCTGTTATGTATAAAAATTCCATGTGTATATTTATTTGTTCATTATATAATTAAAAAATGTTTGTTTAGTAAAGAAGATTTGTTATACTCCGCATTAATCAAACTACTGTTGCAAACAGAAGCTTAACTGAGACAATTGATAAAAATCAAACAGAGAATCACAATTTTTTGCAACGGAAATGTTAAAAACGCGAATTTTTTGACCGTTTGGAGGTGTGGCTGTGTTTTGTAATTTTGGTGTCATTAATTGGATATTTTAGTAAAATTTTTCACTAGATTTTTTGCGGTGAATATAATCTTCTGTGTAGTCAAATCAATCAGATTATGGAAAATATTATAGAAATAATCTATAAAAAATGGCAGAAAAAAAAACAATTTCTCGTACAATTTGATATTTTTATGAACCATAGAAGAAAAAAAGAGATTATGTTAAATAAAAAAGATTATGTTAAATAAAAAAGATTATGTTAAATAAAAAAGATTATGTTATACTCAATTAATTAAATTAATGTAACACAGAGAAGCTAAACCGAGAAATAAATAAAAAGAGAATTGCGATTTTGCAACGGCAACGTTAAAAACGCGATTTTCTCAAGCGTTTAGAGATGTGGTTGCTTTTGTAATTATGGTGTAATTGGACGGGTATTTTAGTAAATTCACAAGATGTTTTACTGTATATAATCTCTGCGTTGTCAAATCAGTCAGATCATAGAGAAATTTTGAATTTTTCTATTTTGAAAATTAACGTTTATAACTGAGAAATTGGCAGCAACAGAGCAAAGAGTGAACATTTTCTCTTACAAAAACCCTAAAAAGAGACACTGACTTTGAATTTGTGGTAATAGCGATGACTAATTTGAATATTCACGAAGGCGATCAAGTTTTTTCGTGGTCAGAGATAGTTCTTCCGGGTCTAGTTGAAACTTTGTTGGAGAAAATTTACAGGAAGCACAGTCTTGGTCCGATACTAATGGAGACAAGGCGGAGACTTTCTTCGATTTCTGAAGAATTGGCAGTGGAAACGCTTAGTAAAGTGTATAATACTGGGTATGTGAAATCAACCCTCGATGTGCTCATCATACATTTCATCAACACTTCCACTGTTAATGTCTCTCCACGGCTGAGCTACGGCGTTTCTCCGGTGAAATCTCCTAACTCTCCTTTGAAAAGAAGTTGTAGGAGTTTTCAAGGTCAGTATTAGAATTTGGTCACTTACTATGGGTGTTGAGAAAATTTACATGCAAAAATGTTTCTGATGCCTGACTATGGTTTATTGTGGCAGAGTTATCGCTTGATGCGAAAGCTCTGTATCCTAAGTTCTTAAAAAGAGAAGAAAATGGCGGATCTAAGCATAGTCCTCAGCTATTAGTTTTGGGTGAACTTGAATTTAAGAAGGCTTTTATGTTACTTACTTACATCGGAGTGTATGTATTCAATCTTTTCTCCATCAGTTTTATATATATCTTTGGAAAGTGATCATTTTTGGTGTATACAGGAAACCTTTGGTTGAAGTTATAACTGCTGATGAGATCAGACAATTGAAGGATTTGCCAATGGTGGAATACGAAAGAGCACTGTGGTTCAAGTTGAGACAGCCTAATTGTTCCCAAAATGAGCGAAGAGTGGTATGAAAGTTCTTAGTTTTGTTCTATTGGCTGTTAATTATCATGTTCTTTCTAAAGTGAATTGACAAGACATGGAATGAGACCTGTTGGATTCTTTTTAAATTGTGTTCTAATTGCTTCTTCTTACATGCTTCTTTTCCACAGTGGCATGAATGGGATAGTGGAAAGACTCTTTATTATCGATGTCATGTTTCTCCCAATGGTAGTTACAGATTTAAGGTTCATTCAGCTCTTCACGCACTAACCTTCATATTTGTTTTGAAAAGATCTGAATTCAAGAGATACTTTTAGGTACTTAGTACATGCAACTTATTGATAGACTTCGTTCACAGAATCCGCTTGTGGAGAACACTGCAACACACCTGCACAAGGTTTTAGGTGATGAAAATGTTTTAACGGTTGAATTTGATGAACTTTCTGAGGAGTCAACGTACTGTAGTTACCCGTACTCTACATACAAAAGGATTGCTAAGAATGGCATCATGGTTGGTCTACGCCGTTATCAATTTTTTGGTGGGTCTTTTCCCTTGTTGATTTTCAGTTCTGTATGTAGAACTGCACATATTAGCTTATTTACTCTTCTTGTAAACAGTTTTCAAAGATGGAGGGAAAGAAGAAAAGGGAAAAAGCAAATCTACAAAGCGAGTGAAGTGGTACTTTATACGCACTGGTTCAGAAGCTTCGAGTGATATGGGAAATCCTTATATCTTTTCAGGAATGCCAATCCATGAAGCTCGAATGTATTTTATGCACGTGCATACATTGCCATCTCTGGCCAACTATATGGCAAGGTACTTTAGTTTCTTCTAAGTCTCTATTGGAGTCATATAAAGATTTTTCACTTATTCTTCTTTTATCTCTGTTAGAGTTGATTTCCTCTGTGATCAGATTCACCTTTGTTTTGTTGATGCTACAGATTTCCTTTAATTCTGTCAAAGACTAAAAAGCTTGAAGTTGACATGACTGGGATTACCTTTGAGCAGATCGATGATATACACTGCCATGTATCTCTCTTATTCTTCTGTCCTTTTGGAACTGTGTCCCCTTATGATTGGTCTTTACTTGGTTGTTTTCACTATACCTCACTATGTACTTTGACATTTTTCCCTTTCTGTTAATGCAGGATCAAGATAATTATGATGTTCTTGATAAGAATGGTAAACCTTGTATACATTCAGATGGAACTGGCTACATCTCTGAGGACCTTGCTCGGATGTGTCCGACAGATATTTTTAAAGGGAAACATATCAAAAGTGACAATATTCAGGTCTTTGTTCCAATCCATGACAATTTGAAAGTTTCTTAGTTCACTCTTGTATCCTAATTATGTTTGTTCCTTATTTGTTTTGGATCTCAGGGAACCTGCGGCCAAGACCCGGTATATAGTTTAAAATCCATCTTTAAGCTTGATTCTGTATTTGATTATCACTTACCACAAGTAGTAACACTACTGTCTTTTTCCAACAGCCTCTTCTGATCCAGTTTCGGATGTTTTATGATGGCTATGCTGTTAAGGGAACTTTTCTTTTAAACAGGAAAGTAAGCAGACTCTTTCATGTCACAAAACTTGATTCTCAAGCTAAGCCTAAATTTGCTCTCAATTTGGCAGATTCCTTCCCGGACTGTCCAAGTTCGACCTTCTATGATCAAGGTGTCTAAAGATCAAAACTTGTCAAACTTTAGTACCTTTAACGCCCTAGAGATAGTCACTACAAGGTATCTGTTTCCTGGATATTTGTTGTCTTAAAGCTGAACTCTCACTCTTAGGTTCTTATCTAATGATATCTGATTGTTTCTAATTTTCTGTCTTCCAGTAATCCACCATATAAAACGAAGCTATCAAAGAATCTGGTCGCCTTGCTGAGCTACGGAGGAGTCCCTGATGATTTCTTTTTGGATATATTGCATCGCTCCTTAGAAAAATCGAAAACCATATTCGTGAAAAGACGTAGAGCGGCTAAAGGTGTGAACTAACATAAGATCTGTCCTAAAGTCTTAATACTTGAGGAAGTACGAAAATTTTATATTGTCTATTTGTTTTGTGCAGCTGCACTTCATTATGGGGAAATGGATGACAATATCGCTTTCCGAATGGTCATGGCTTATATCCCTCTTGGGGAGCCATATTTGAAGGATCGTCTGTCTATTCTCTTAAAGACAGAGAAAAATGATCTCAAAGCAGGAAGACTTCCTGTTTCTGAATCACACTATCTCATGGGCACAGTGGATCCCACTGGAGAACTTAAGGAAGATGAAGTTTGTGTCATCCTGTATGTTATGCAATCTTCTCCTTATTATTCCTTTTCTTTCTTGAAACATCAACAAACAGTGACTTGCTTCTTTGGAATTCTGAGCTAGTTGTTCAATTTCCTAACAACTTTCTATATCGTTTGCAGCGAGTCTGGCCAAATTTCAGGAAATGTCCTAGTTTACAGGAACCCCGGACTACATTTTGGCGACATACATATTCTAAAAGCTAGATATGTTAAGGCCTTGGAAGAGTATGTAGGAAACTCAAAGTATGCTTTGTTCTTCCCTCAGAAAGGTCCAAGATCTTTAGGTGATGAGATCGCAGGTGGTGACTTTGATGGTGATATGTATTTCGTATCCAGAAATCCCGAGGTACTCTGCTGTACATACCACTTTTGAAAGTAAATTCTTCATTGCTGAGACCGGACTTGTGAACCACAAATTCCTCTGTCTAGCTACTCAGACACTATAGGCCAAGTGAACCGTGGGTGAGTTCTTCTCCTCCAAGTAAAGTTTACACTGGTAGAAAGCCAAGTGAACTTTCACCAGAAGAGTTGGAAGAAGAGCTTTTCAAAATGTTCCTGAAGACAAGATTTAATGCCAGGTACATAATCTTAAATCTCGGGTTACTTTCAAGGTCACATAGTTGTTTTTAGCTCACATAGGCCTTGTTTTCTCGGTTTACAGCAAAGTTATAGGTCAGGCTGCTGATAGCTGGCTATCAATAATGGACCGCTTCCTCACCTCAGAAGATGAGAAAGCTAAGGCTGAAATGAAGAAGAAAATTCTAAAGTTGATTGATATATACTATGATGCTCTTGATGCACCCAAAAAGGGGACTGAGATCAATATCCCGTTCGATGTAAAGATTGAAATCTTTCCACATTACATGGAGCGGGAGAAACAATTCAAGTCCACTTCTATTCTTGGGAAAATCTATGACAAGGTAGTATCTGAGAATGCAGAGGAACCGCCAGCTTCTGGTACAGATCTTCCTGCTACTAGTCAATAATCAATGTACACAAGAAATCGTCATCTCTAATATTGTGTTTTAACATATTCACTTTGTTGTTCAGAAATCTATAAATTGCCTTATTTCAAAGATGAGCCGGTCTCTAAGTTTCACATGGAAGAAAGTGAACGCTTCTACAAGAATTACAGAGATGAGATGTCTCAAGCATTGAACTCTGGTGAGGATTCAGCTAACGAAATTATCCAGAGATACAAGAAGGTAAAATCGTCAATCTAGTTTATGACCAATGTACTTCATGAATCATTGGTTAAGACGGTTTCTTCCCTCTGTATCAGGAGTTTTACGGCCCAGGGTTTAAAGAAAGCAAGAAAAATCTGGAAGAACTCTACCCAAAGGCCATTGCACTTTACAACGTCACTTACGATCATGCCAACAAGTGGAATAACGTTAGAAATTGCGGCTTTGTCTGGAAAGTTGCAGGTCCGGTCTTGTGCAGTTTCTACCTATCTTGCATCGAGATGGAAACAGAAGCTGGAACAGGGACCGATTCAATATTGTGTTCAATTTCTGCAGTGAAAGAGATACTCGGCTGAACTCTCTTGAAGTCAATTCGGTTTCTGTTCTGCTAGCATCAATAAGCTTTTGTGTCTTCTCTTTTTATAAGAAGTGTGTTTGGCAAGTAACTTACTTAAGTAACCTAACTGAAACTCATAGGTTAAGGCCAAACCAGATGTAACATTGGCCTAAGTGTAGTATTAATCTTAGATTTGTCCTCTAGTGTATAACATATGATTCCGTGTATGTATTTGCTTATGAAAATAATATATAAAAATCATGTTAAATAAGAGTAAGCTTATGTTAAGTTCAATTATTTATACGTGGCGATTTATGAGTCCATGTGGTGTACAAAGCTGTCTTCTTCGGTGTGACACTTCTCTGCATCCCCAAGCTTCCATTTGGATTTTCCACAATTTCTTCCTTTACTATATTTTCGAGAGAAAGTTTCTTCCTCTTTGATCCTTCTAAAGTTCGATTGTTCTACTTTCTTTTTTTGTGTTTTGGGATTGTGCTCATCGATATTTGCAAGATGGAGAGTGTGACCAACTCCGAGTTGAAATCCTCAGTCAATGGTGGCGTTGTTGATGTCTATGGAGAAGATTCAGCCACCATTGATCACAAAATAACTCCTTGGTCTCTCTCGGTTTCTAGGTAACAACAACATAATTCCTTCATGGTCACAGAACTAAGTGTCTGAATTAACAATCAAGTTAGTAACTCTGTTTCTTTCAGTGGGTACTCATTACTGAGAGATCCTCGCCACAACAAAGGACTCTCTTTCACTGAGAAAGAGAGAGACGCACATTACTTGCGTGGTCTTCTCCCTCCTGTTGTTCTTGATCAAAAGCTTCAAGTAAGGTGGTTATTGTGTATGAGGAGATTGATAGAAACTTTTTCAATGGTTGTTTCTTAATGATATAGGAAAAGAAGCTGATGAACAATATCCGACAATATCAATATCCATTACAAAAGTACATGGCTTTGACAGAACTTCAGGTGAAATCTAGTCAGTTTTGATACGCAAATTTGTTTTGTTAAAACAAATATAGAGAAAGATGAATCTGTTATTCGAATTGAAACAGGAGAGGAACGAAAAACTGTTTTACAAGTTGTTGATAGATAATGTTGAGGAGCTTCTCCCTATTGTTTATACTCCAACTGTTGGTGAAGCCTGCCAGAAATTTGGTAGTATTTTCAGGCGACCTCAGGGTTTATTCATCAGTTTAAAAGACAAGTATGGATTCTAACGTTTTATCTTATCATTTTCCCTTTGTTCCCACTTTTTTACTCGTAACCTTTATATACACACAGGGGAAAGATTCTAGATGTGTTGAAGAACTGGCCTGAAAGGAATATACAAGTTATTGTTGTTACCGACGGTGAAAGGATTTTGGGATTAGGAGATCTTGGATGTCAGGTACTCCCCTGATATTGCTTCATTTCGGTTTTCATGTGATTTCAAATACGGCTTTGATTGTTTGTTTTAACAACTCAAAATCTCTTGCAATCTTAAGCATAAACTGTGTTTTATGTCTTTAAGTATCTGACCAGAGGTTGTTTTCATTTAGGGGATGGGTATACCAGTTGGTAAATTGGCTTTATATTCAGCACTTGGAGGTGTTCGTCCGTCAGTGGTAATGTTAAATTGTTTTAAAGGTTTTTAACAGTATTTATGGGTCAGAAACTAAAGAGGGAGTTACTTTTTCAGTGTTTACCTGTTACCATTGATGTGGGAACAAACAATGAGAAACTGTTAGAAGATGAGTTCTATATAGGACTCCGACAAAAAAGAGCAACAGGACAGGTTTATTTTGTCATTTTGCAGTCTTTTTTACTTCTAAGAGTTTCAAACATTATGAACTTCCTAAAATGAATAGCTTTGATACATTATTGTAGGAGTACAAGGAACTCTTGCATGAATTCATGAGTGCTGTGAAACAGAACTATGGCGAAAATGTTCTTATACAGGTACAAGACAATGAATTATTGCTTCTATAATTCGAGAATCAGTATGTGTAAGTTGTTTATACCTCTTTATCTTCCATTTGACGCAGTTTGAAGATTTTGCTAATCATAACGCCTTTGAGTTGCTTGCAACATACCGGGACACTCATCTTGTCTTCAACGATGATATACAAGAAAGAATCTACACTTATATTTCTTTTGTTCCTTGTTGTCTTCATATTTTGAAAGACTTGTGCCTTTACCTTTCTATTTCAGGGGACAGCATCTGTGGTTTTAGCTGGATTAGTTTCTGCACAAAAGTTAATCAATAGTCCTCTTGCGGAGCACACTTTCCTCTTTCTTGGTGCTGGTGAAGTAAGAATCAGTTTCTTGCATAACACTCTGATCCTTAAAATTCCACATATGCTCAAATTATTTAGTATGTCTTTGTTGTTTTGTTGTTCAGGCTGGAACTGGAATTGCAGAACTTATAGCTCTCTATATATCAAAACAGGCAATGAATCGTTCTTTGGAGTTTTTGAGTTTTGAGGTGTAGTCTGCAACCAATTTTATTTTATCATTGTTCTTGCAGATGAATGCTTCAGTTGAGGAAAGCCGCAAGAAAATTTGGCTTGTTGATTCTAAGGTAGAAGAAACAAAAAAAAAGTGTACATAATCCAATTCATTGGAAGTACAATATTTGATGCAAGTTTTGGTTTATTGATAGGGATTGATTGTTAACTCCCGTAAAGAATCACTCCAAGCTTTCAAAAAACCATGGGCTCATGAACATGAACCAGTCAAAGATCTCTTAAGTGCTATCAAGGTTCGAAACTTCTTCCTATAAAGCATGGTAATCCCTCTTGTCTCTCGGTCGTTTTATATCCTCATTATGTTATATGCCTCATCAGGCCATAAAACCGACTGTTCTGATTGGCTCGGCCGGCATTGGACGGGCTTTTACAAAAGAAGTGATTGAAGCCATGTCAACAATCAATGAGGTAAGGAAAATTTATCATTCCATATCAAAGGACCATATTCAAGCATGGTTTTGGTTAAAGAGTAAGAGAAACCAACAAAATGTTTCTTGCAGAGGCCTCTGATAATGGCTCTGTCTAACCCAACAACACAATCAGAATGTACAGCTGAAGAAGCTTATGCTTGGAGTCAGGTAAGTCTCCGTGTTGTACAGTTTTTTCAGTTATGTCTCTGCTATTGAGTGGAAATTAAGTTTTGTTACCTTCTTGGAATGAAAAGGGTCGTGCAATATTTGCAAGTGGAAGTCCTTTTGATCCAGTTGAGTACGAAGGAAATGTGTTTGTATCTACACAGGTAATAACAATAGATAACTTTTTCTGTCTTTATCCAATAGTTTTGACAGAACTTGATTAGTTAAAAGCTCTATGCTTGTCTTAATTGAAACACAGGCAAATAATGCGTATATATTCCCTGGTTTTGGACTTGGTTTGGTAATCTCAGGAGCAGTAAGGGTACATGATGATATGCTTATAGCAGCTGGTAAGCATTTATGAGATGTAGTAAAACCTCTTACGCTTTGCTGCTTACTAATAGATTATGGTGTGTAATAGCTGAGGCACTAGCTGGACAAGTAAGCAAAGAGAACTATGATAAAGGAATGATATATCCTTCATTCTCCTCCATCCGGAATATATCAGCTCACATTGCAACCAATGTAGGAACCAAGGCATATGAACTAGGTCCCTCTCTCTTTCTCACTCTCTACTCTTGCATTCATTGCGGATCTGAGTATTGATGCACTGACAGGTGAAAATGTTGGTGTTTGCAGGAGTTGCGGGGCGCCTTCCAAGGCCGAAAGATATTCTCAAATGTGCAGAGAGTAGCATGTACAGTCCCATTTACCGTCTCTACCGTTAAATGTTGAAATTCAAAAAAGTCTGCTTTATGTGTCTCTCCTCTCTTTTATTTCCTAAGTTTTACTTGAACTTCAAACACATAAAATAACTAATGTAAACTCTAAAAGGTACATATAAGCAAAAACATCAATAATGAAGTGATTGAAGTTTCAAAATTTCAGACATCTTAGAAACAATGCAAGAATGTCAATTTAGACTGGTGACTATTGGATAAGCTTCAATAGCTTAGAGTCTAAGACATCTTTAAATAAAAAAGTTTAGATAAGATGGCTCAAAGAAAATCTAGAAAGAATTAAGAGAAATAGAATTATATTAGGATTAGGATTAGTAAGACTTTAACGGAATAAGATCTCTATATACTTGTAGAAATCGAATTTGTAATTTCACAAGAGAGAACATTTAAGCTTGATTATTCTTTAGCGATGAAGACACTAACATGATGGTGGTGTAGATAAGAACTTAGGACAACTGTAATAAAATTCAGAAGAAAATAGTAAGGTAATTAAGTTCGAATTAGAACAGCGGTAATACATTATCTAAGCTCAAATTTAGAACATAATTAAGCTACTTAAGTTCCAACTATTTGGATAATAGAATATATATATATAATCAAATAACAAATGAATAAAATTAATCAAAATTCCAGTACACAATACGTGATATATATATATATATAATAAACATATAAAGATTATGAGTAAATGTAAATAACTATAACTTTATCGTATTATTTTTCCAAAAGTGCATAATACGAACGATCATCTATTTTGATTAGTTTAAAGCTCTATGCATGTCTTAACTGAAACACAAGAAACTAATGCGTATATATTCCCATATGTTTCAAATATTTTGAACTTCCTTGAATGAGTAGCTTTGAAATATCATTAAAGAAATACAACAAACTCTTGCATGAATTCATGAGTGCTGTGAAACAGAACTACAACGAAAATGTTCTCATACAAGTACAAGACAATGAATTATTGCTTATATAATCACTTAATTTATGAAATATATCTCTTCGTTTCAAAGACAATTTGAAAAAAATTATACATGGACATAATTAGTTGAGAAAAGGATCTTGAAGTAGACGATATCGCTAGTCAGATAGAAAGTTTGTTGAAGCTCAATGATCACTCCTAGAATATCAGAGTCTCTCATTTCATGATTTGATAAACTTGGTTCCAAAACATCTTTTGAAAACAAATGGTGCTATATTATACATTTCCACGACACTAAAATTTTTGAAAGTAACAGTAACCATAATATTTTGAATGATGCATGTCGACTAACATACTTCGAGAACAACCAACATAGATAATATATTTAGATTCTATTTTAAGTTTTTTTTTGCTCGGACTACTAAAAAGCGAAGCATTTTAAAGGATTGTTTGACAAGCAACTCCGCATTGCATCGGTAACTACCCGAATACCAATGTGTGGGGAAGATTATCATGATGCATACACAAATGTAAGTATACACAATTCTAATAAATTTTCTTTTATAAACTTTCAGCATTCAGATATATAACTTTGGTGTCTTTTCAGAGGCATGTATATAGTCTATCAGCACTATGACGTTAAAAAGCGAAAGAAGTTCATATCATGTTACTCACTGGTCGACTAATAAAAGATGAAATTGAATTTTGAGAGTTTCAAGATTCATGTTGAGATCGAACACTTGACAAAGAATATCAAAGTTCAAGTGGGTGCATGGTTTGATTAAGCATTTCGTTATAATGGAAGTAAGCAATTAGATGTTTATTTCACTTTTCTCTATTTTAAAATTGTGAATATTTTTTTTCAGTTAGCACAATTAAAAGAGACGAGATTGGCTGTCGAGGGACCTAGTAAAGCTTCATCATCCAGAGATGTTGATGCTTCTGAACCACAAGAAAGTTTAGGAACGGGTGGGTTCATTGGGCACTCATTACTCAGAGATCCTTGCTACAACAAAGGACTTGCTTTCACCGAGAAAGAGAGACACATTACTTGCTTCAGGTATAAGAAACTTGATAATTTGGCTATTACGTATGGTTCCACTAATGGAGTTTGTTTTGTCAATAGCTATTTTGGCTTTCAAATGATTTAGGAAATAGGCTGATGAACAATGTCTGACAATATGAATCTACATTACAAAAGTACTTGGCCTTGACAGAATTTCAGGTGAAACCTAGTCTGTTTTAATATGCAAATTTGTTGTGTAAAAAAATATCAGAGAAAGATGAATATCTTATTGGATTCGAAACATGGAAACAAACAAAAGACTATTTTACAAGTTGTTGATAGATAATGTTGAGGAGCTCCTCCCTATTGTTTGTAATCCAACTGTTGGTGAAGTTTGCCAAAAAATTGGAAGTAATTTCAGGTGACCTCAAGGTTTATTCATCACTTTAAAAGATAAGTATGAATTGTAAGTCTTTATCTTATCATTTTTCCTTTGTTCCCACTTTGCACTTTACTCGTAATTTCGTTACCTTTATATAATACACAGGGGAATGATTTTAGATGTGTTGAAGAACTGGCCTGAAAGGAATATACAAGTTATTGTTGTTACTAACGGTGAAAGGATTTTGAGATTAGAAGATCTTGGATGTCAGGTACTCCTCTGATATTGCTTCATTCGGTTTTCATGTGATCTTTAACGATCTTGAGCATAAGTTGTGCTTCAAATCATAATAGGCACATTTCTGAATATCCGACCATAAATTGTTTGCATTTAGGGAATGGGTAAACCAAGTGGTACATTAGCTTTATATTCGGCACTTTGAGGTGTTCTTCCTTCAGTGGGAATGTTTGAGTTGTTTAAGGTTCTGAATAGTATTTATGTGTCAGAAATTTAAGATTGAATTGCTTTTGCAGTGTTTACTTGTTACCATTGATGTGGGAACAAACAATAAGGAACTGTTGAATGATGAGTTTTGTTTCGTTTGTTTGAAACATAAACAAACGAAAGACTGTTTTACAAGTTATTGATAGATAATGTTGAGAAGCTTCTTCTTATTGTTTGTATTCCAATTGCTGGTGAAGTTTGCTCAAAATTTAGAAGTAATTTCAAGTGACCTCAAGGTTTATTCATCAGTTTAAAAGACAAGGATGGATTGTAACTCTTTTATATCTTATCATTTTTCTTTTGTTCCTACTTTGTACTTTAGTCGTAACTAGTGTCATGCTTAACAATATGGTGGCCTAGGGTGATAAGTCATATTTTACTAATATTATATTTGTATTTTTTATATAATAGTAGTTTATTAATATAGACATTATATAACTTTGATAAAATATGACTTGAAAATTTATATATTCCTTTTAGCAATTTTAGTTACAGGAAGTTCAAATATGTAATATAAATATTATAGTAATACTGCACACTAATATATACTTTTTAGTATAACAAGAATTTCGAATAATATAAATGTTTATGAAAGAAAATTTTCAAAATATTATGATGTCTAACTCAAATTTAACCATTTATAAAAAAAATTGGCCTTTAAATTAAACAATTTCAATTAAAAATGGTTCTTTTAATTTATTTTAACTAACTTTTGGAAATTCTATATAAAAGTGTGTCATTTAAATTGAAAAGAGAATTATGAAGGCGTTAGGCAAATGCTCTTTCAGATATATGCAAGGTTCCGAACAGTATTTATGTGTCAGAAACTTATTTGAATTGCTTTTGCAGATGGGAACAAACAATGATGAACTGTTGAATGATGAGTTCTATATAGGACTCAGACAAAAACGAGCAAAGGTACAGATGTTTTTTCTGCTTGCATGCTCAAAACGAGCATTATGATTGAAGATAGTGAGCCATAAGAATAAACCGAAAGAAATCAATAAATTAAGATTTTTCCACAAGGGAATAATGCCTTTCTTCACCAATAAACATTTTTGAAGCCAACAAAAGAAAAATCAAAAACAAAAAACAATACAAAAGATCATCAAATCATCCCCTTTTGGAAAAAGAATCACCAACACATTGCAAAAGAATCATCAATTCACCCGCGAATTCCCGAGCAAAAAATGACACTATTGAGCTTCCTTCTACGGTATAAAAATGGAGTTTTTAAACATCAAATTTCTTCGGTTGTCGCCAATGAGCCAAATTTCTTCCCAATGAGCTTAAGAATGAAGCTTTTTGTGGAGCTCCTTTCTTACCATACAAATGTTTGCCTCCTAAATCAGTCTTTGTTGGTCCCATATCCTTTCTTCTCTCAATCTGATAATCACATTACAGAAAATTTCAGAAACATTTGTTTACGCGAACATATCATGTTTAAGACAAGATATAAATGCTTTACCTTGAAGATCTTTCCATCTTTCAAGTGGTATCGGTGTCCAGACCAGTTTATTGATTGAGAGAAATGAGAACGGAAAGCTGAGATCGGATATAAGAAGTTGTCTACCAGCATTGCTACAAAAACCTATCAAGTTTCCCCCAATAGAAACGAGAATGTTACCAACCATATATCTATGATAGTCATTTCTTTCTATTACTCAGATTCAGATGTATGATCTAATCAATAAAAGGAGTTGGAAGTACGTACAAGTCCCCAGTTGTAAGTTGCAAGAGAGAGACGAGGTGCCTCAGGAGATAACATATTGCATAGCTCCACCTCTCGTCTTGTCAAATTCCACATTGAAAGAAGTTCGATGAAGGTACAGACCGCCAATCCTATAACATACAACATACCTACAGAGAACATCATCCTTCCGGGTCAGTATGTAAGATAAGAAAAATTGACAGCCCTACATTATGTTGACCAGTAACTGTGTTTCCACATGCAATACACTAGTTCTAATATCCCCAAACACACGAACATAACAATTGGACAGGGAAAATCTTCTATTCTTCAACACATAACCCACCTACACAAGAGGAAAAGTATGCTCACCAGTAGACGCAAAGGTCATATCTTCAAGTTGATGATATCCCTTGATGTAGATTCTTAAAGCTGCTGTGACGTGAATGACAGCCATTATATATGGAGTAACAAAACCCCATGAGAGATAGCAGTGGACGGCAAACAAAGCCTTGTTCATTATCCAGTTAACGTTAGATATGTAAGATTCTAGCACAAAGGTTTGCTTTCTCAGATAGTTCCAGTATCTAGAAAATTAGAGAGAATAAAATTGGTTAAACATCTCGATATTCAGAACTTTTAAAATCCAGACAGTAATAAGAGAATTTACCGTCCAAAGCTTAGATCACTTGCAAGAGGATGAGGAAACACAGCAACAGGAGGAGATGTAATGAGCCTCTTGTGAGCACCTGGAGAAAAAAAGGTGAGTGGGAACAAAAAAAAACTGTCAACTAACACATATATTAGGCATATCGTGCTAGAAAATGAAGAGAGATTCAGAAGCAATTTTACTTGCTAGAGCGGCTAGTGTCATATCATCTGAGTATCCACCATCACGTAAGCCAGAGGCAACACCGTATCGATCTTGTCTGAAATCATCAGCATGCATCTACATATAGCAGCAAACGATAACCAAATTAGTTGTGGTAGTAGAGAGTACAAAAGAAACATTATGTACCATGTTACCTACTTACCATCATACAACCTCCCCACAAAAAGAATGTTCTCCCACCAGTTGCAAATCCCATTGAGCAAGGCTGTTAAAAACATGTCAAATATTAGCTCAAACTAAGATATGCTACAAACATGGAAAAATCCATATGCATAATAAGGAAGCTAGAGATTATATGTACTGTACCATGTGGTACTCATAGATGCAATAACTCCCAAGTGTTCCAGAGGGCAAGTCTAGAGGATACCCAGTTTGAATAAAAATCTGCAAGAGATCATCATTTCTGTTAAGCAAATTCAAACCGAAGAAATTAAATATTTAAGGGCCTACATTAGCCATGTCTGTGATACATGCAAAAAGAAACAGAAAAAGGACGAAAATAGGCAGGGGTATTAATCCAATGAATTCAGAAACAATGTTGTTGGGTACCACCTCTGGGTTTTTCTCCATCTCAGTCGTGAGAGCTCCAATTGTTCCAGGATGCAGTCTAACATCATCGTCCAAAAATAATACATACTTGGTATCTTGGTGCATTTTCTCAACTCCAATCTTCAAAAACGGAAACCAAAAACAGGAAAACTCAGCAAAAGCTATGAATAATAAAGACGAAAAGCATATGCTGGAAAATGTGAACTTTTCATGGTTTTGATTACAGTTGAGCCAATTATAGTTACGGAGGAGAGATGCATATTTTGAGAGGGGAAAAAATACACTAGTGCAGTCAAGGAAAGCCAATCACCAAAAGATTAGATCTGCTTTCAAGATCATACATACCAGCTGATTATGAATTTTCTGGCTGCAAGTTGTTGATAAACCAGCAACCACAACCTTAGCTTCCACATGATCCTGTTGATAAGGAAAGATGAAGTCAGTACATACTTCAAGAGAAAAGAAGACCATACGGACTATGAGTCGAACTTTTGTGGACAGTACTGTCAGCGGTAGGAAACAAATTATATAACCACATAGATACCTCGAAATGTGTCTGCTATACCTGATACATAGATAATAGACGGGAAACGGCATGATATGCAGGATCTTCAGTACTTTCTACAACAAAAAGGAATTCCAATGGCCCACCATAGAGAGAAGTAATCTACACAAATATATGGATCAATATTTACAATTAAGTTTGAAGCAACACACTTCTTTGGTAAGAAGATTGGCAAAAAGGAGGCAATGATACTGCAACATGAGGGACTGACCTGACTTCTCCAGTTGTGCAAATTGTGTTCTCCAAAACCTTTTAGAGGCATAACAACGGAAACTCTAGGAAGCTTAATTTGCCTAGAGTGCTCAAATTCATTGACATCTTGATAAAGAAACGCCAAGCTATTGCCTGCTTTCATGCTGTTTTTAATTCTCTTAACCTCTCGGTTCCTTAAGGATAGTTACAAAACACACAAATATTTCAGTATAGAAAAAAAAAAGGACAGATTGTAAAACCAAATAGCATCAAAACAGAGATTTTAAGGTAACACTACCTGACATATGAAGCCATAGACCAGCCAAGAGCAAGGAGTAAGCATATTCCACATCCCTGAAGCAAGAAATGACAAAAATTCCCAATCAAACAAGTTGCAGGAAATTGATAAGATCTATGTAATCTGAACCATAATTACATATACAATCTCCCTTCATTCTTCCTGAAAATCATTTCGAAGTATGCCTGATTTCATCAACAGACATTCAATTTCTTATTTTCTACGCTTCAAACGGTACTTAAGAGACTCCATTACTTTGAGATAGTCACAGAGATGTAATCATTTGAATTCTCAGATCGGAGAACGAAGATTATATGGAAGACGAACGTGTGATTAAAACAATGAAT
The DNA here is from genome assembly GCA_900406435.1 of Lepidium aucheri. Classification (NCBI taxonomy): domain Eukaryota; kingdom Viridiplantae; phylum Streptophyta; class Magnoliopsida; order Brassicales; family Brassicaceae; genus Lepidium; species Lepidium aucheri. The sequence continues at coordinate 90,206 of OVBA01000039.1, read as the reverse complement.
CCATCAATAGACTAAAACATCGATCTGAACTGACCTGGAGCTGAATAAATTTAGCAAAAGAACTGCAACAAGCTCTGTTAAGAGAGAAGAGAATCGCATCAATGGAGTCCAATGTAGACATTGTTAAAGTCTCTCTCTAATAGTTTCGTTTCCTCGCGACAATAATGGGATTGAGAAGAAGAGGAAACGGGAAAAATGGAGAAAAGCAAAATGAGAAACCCTAGATTTGAAAAATCAGCGTAATTCGTCTCCTTGTATCTCTCTTTCACACATCGAAGCAAATTAGATTCGTGAATTGTCCTCAAATCACCATTGACGGACCAGCGAAAATCCAGAGAAGCTCAAAAAAAAAAAAACAAAAAAAAAAAAACTAAAACTTATATTTAAACGAATCACACAATTCACCATTCAATCATAGACAGACACATCCCTTTTCTCTTCCCATTTTTTAATTCAAATTTTTTATTTTTTAAAAAAAAATTCAAAAATAATTTCTACAGTTAGGACCTTCTATTTTAAAAAGAAGTCCTTTTTGTCATCAGCTTTATTAAGAAAAAAAAATCTTAATGATTAAGGAAATAAGTTTTATGTAACAAGAAAAAAATATTTTTGTCTGGAAATATACTTATTATTTACATATTTGTTGCATTTTTAAATACTTTAGTCGAGATGAATATTATAGAGGTGGTAATTTCATTCGATTACTCAGAAATTTAGAAGATTGGTTACGTGTTAAGAAATATCTAGAAGACTTCAATCGTTTTAAGAGTTTATTTTGTATTTTCTCCATTTCTTGTAATTTAAATTGTAAATATAATTTTTTTATCCGAAGCATTAGATAAGTTCCTCGGAAGTTATCTTTTGTAGATTCATTGCCACCAAGCTCACTTTTATATATTTTAGTAAACATTATAAGTTGAAATATATATATATATATACATCATTTATTGATGAAACAAAAAAAAAATTGAGATGTTGAATTTGAAACAATATGATATGTATAGACATTGTAGAGATTAACAAGTATAATAAAAAACCAAAAAAATTACAAAAAGTATAAACTAACACATAAGACCACCTTCAACGGTGAGGAGGTTCTAAACAATGAATTAATAATATTTTTTATAAAAATTTAATTATTATTTAAATTTTAAGTTTTTTAAATGAATTGTCCAATAAAAATCTGACATTTGGTAAGAGACAATTTCTAAAATCTCTTGTTTAAGAACTGTTTCTTTCCTTCTTGCCTACTTTTTTGTATTTTTTTTATTTTTTTCATTTTAATAATATTAAGAAACCTGAGTTAAGAACCTCCATTGAAAGTGCTCTAACTTGCAAAACCAACAAACTAAGACTAACAAAAAAGACAAAAACAATAGAACAAAAAAAAAAAGAACTAGCCAGAAATATAAAGACTAATACTATGACAAAACTAAATATTTGGTACTATTAAAAATAAAGAGTGATATAATCAATTAGAAACATTTGATTTGTTATAGTTTTTAGTGAAGACTATAAACTTCAATGATGTCATGTGTTTAGATAATTGGTTTATCTAGTTGAGTTTGAGTGTTATATTGGTTATGTTTTAGAAAGATTCTTAATTATAAAACTAATACGGCTCATTGTTGATTTGATAAAAACTTCAAGGCATGATGAAAATGATATGTTAATAAGAATCCATTATTACAATTGGAGAGTGATGATTGAGTCCAATGTATACAATGTTGTTTTGGTACATGTCATGTCCTGAATCAAGAGAGATATTACTTTGAATGTTGTGTTTCGACAAAAAGAATTGTCATAAGCTAAGCTTTGACCTATCACTCTCATAGGGTGAATTTTGACCACCTAGAGATTATCAGATCCTAACCCAACTCAATGACAGAAATAACCATTTGATTCTTATCTTGAATATTGAAATTTTGCAAAGAATATTAGTTTATATCTAATAAATACTATGGGTCTAAATATTATGCAGATTATTTGCAGATATATTGTAGATTGGGTTATTTGTTTTTAGCGTTTCCATTCACATAATAATAATGCAGTTCACATATATAATAAAATAACTAATAATCTATTTTGCGGATTAAAGAAAAAAGTAAGAGAGAACATATATTCATTCTCACATGTACGTCTGATCTGCATCTTTCTTTTTTATAAGAAAAAATCAAAATACTCCACTGTTTATTATTATTTTGTATTTTCTGCATGATCTGCATGATTTGCATATGTTTTGCATGATTTGCATGATTTATATCTTTCCATTTGCATTCACCATTCGAAACCTATATAATTGAACTAATATATTTTGGAATATTGTAACTAATCCCAATAATTTTGCATAGAAAAATAACTAATTTCACTTATATCATAAAATAGTTTTGTTCTTGACCGATTATATCTTTAAGTGTACAAGCAGATCCAATCAAACTTTGAACCAAATAAATATATATGAACGCAATGGTTACATTTAAAATATATTCATGTAATAGTAGATAAATGTTTCTCTAAACATAGTAGTATTGGTTAATTTTAAGTTATTCGATTCAACTAACCATCAATATTCAATATTCATTGCCCAATTCTAAACATAAGTAAATTGTTTGGAAATAGTTTTTTTTCTCAAACATAATTCAATATATCAAAGCAAGGAAGACAGCCAATGCTAAAGTGCAAAACTAGTCCAAATGATAATCAAAACACATACTTGTAAGTTGTTGTAAGTTGTTTGGAAAGTTGAAAAATAAAAAGTAATTGTTTATAAATAGTTTTTCAAATGCTTATAATTTAGTCCAAATAATGGTTTTAAACACTATCTTCAATGCATACTTCAATTATCATTTTTTAACAAAATACTATTTGGTAGCAAATTAACTATATTGATAAAATAGATGGGAATAAACCTTTTTTGTTTTTATATTCGACTATTACTCATGTGGTCCATATTCTTGGATTAAATGTTAAAAGAAAAAAGTTTGTATATACAACCCACTTAATCACTTATCATATATTGTATACTGAGTTTTTTTTTTGACTTATGTTATCAAAATACAACTTTCAAAACACTTAAAACCATATCTAGAAGACTAGAACCATCACAACACAACATTTCCAAAAAAAAGTTCAAATCTGATTGTTTCTTCTACATCATACACATATGTAAGTTGCAACCATTATCATTTACAATTTTATATACTAAACCAAATAATAATATTTTCAACACTAAACACCTCAACTAAAAGTATGAACTTTCACTTGAAAATCATTCTTGCTCAAAACAAATAAAATAATTTTAATATTAAGTAAAATTGGCGGCAAAGATGCCAGAATATGATGCTCGAATCTTATAAAAATGTCCTTTTCGAATAGTGAATATACACTTGTGTTGACAGCTTACATACATGTGTTTTTTCTTTAATTATTGCTTTTTAGTCATTTTTATATATATATTTTCAAACAAATTTTATTTATTATTATAATTTATAATTTATAATTTTGTTACTCCTATGACTTATTAATCATTGATCTTCTTTGCGTCTTGAATACATTTTTTTGTAGGTATATTCTATGCATCTTTCTTCTGATGTGACTCATCTCTTGCAATATTTTTCTAATCAATTCTCTTGTTTTTTTGTAAATTTTGAAATCAAATTTGGTGATAAAAATCGATGACCTATTAGATGGATAAGTTTCACATATATATATGCACAAATTAGACTATATTTCTATTTTGGTCTCAATTCAATTTGTTCTTCTTCTTTGAATTATTTTGAACATTGTAATTTAATATCATGGTCAAAAACAATAACTCAAACCAATCTAAGACATCATTTGCTTATGTTGTACGTAAGTGGAGTTGCTTGTGTGCAAGTAATAAATTACTTATATCATAAGAAATTGATTTCTATGGTTTTGAGCATTTGTATACTCAAACGTTTTTTATGACTATAAAAATATACAACTTACCCTTTTATATATACATAAATCATTGAATCTAAGCTTAATGTCCACTTGGTCATACTTAAAGTTTATAGAAGTATCAAACCTAGAACCTCTGCAAGTTTACCTTGTCTTAAGATTTGAGTTTTAATATCGATTAACTACTAAATTAATGTTGTACCCACATCAAGACGATCCTGGGCTAAAGTAATTCATGAAGGTAGGACTTTAGACGCCAAAAAATATATAACATTCGAAAATATTAATTTTCAAAAATCTTTTTTAGTATAGTTGGTTCAGACTTTATTTATCTATGAAGTGAAGATGATTCAATTCCCCTTAGGAACAACATTTTCTTAAAAAGCTTTAGACACCATTTTATATTGGACCGGCATGTTGACATAGATAATTGATACCTGCAAAACAAATGTTAAAGGTCCAAAGATTAACAACTTCAAATCAAACTTAACAATCAAATAACCGGAGCCTCTAGCTCTGGTGGTAAAGGGTTTACAGCTGTGACTTTTGCCACCTAAATTCGAATTCCACCCATTGTAGAATTTACATGAGGGCTGTAGTTCTTCTGGGATGACAGTGCGTCAGCGGACAGCGGTCATACGCTACCGATGGCACCGTAGAACAGCGGTTATACACTACCTGTGGACTCCAAAAGGATACCGCTGGTAATCTGGACATGATGTGAGGGACTGAAAATCGTCCTATTAAACCTCAAGTGACTAGGACACTAAGGATTATCAAAAGAAAAAAAAAACTTACAATCAAATACAAAAGAAAATATCCAAAAATTCTTAGGCAAAATTGGTCCAGGCTCTTTGTAGCTATCCCTAGATATGGGATATTGTGGTACCGATTTGATGTGTTGTCTTCATATCCTTTCTTTTGTTCTTTCAATAAACATAAAATCACGAGAAACTAAACCTAAGCGAATATTGTGTGTAGATATGTCCACTTCATTCCAAACATAAAGAACTTGTACAAACAAAGATCTACTTATTATAGTTGGATAGGTTTTGGTCCCACTTTATATCAATGAAGTATTTAATTTTAAAAGTGACTCCTTAAAAATTTACAAAGAAAAAGTCATATTCTTATTTGACCAAATATCCACAAAGAGATGTTAAATGGGTTTCAAAGCTCATGAGCTTAAGCGATCCACTCTGATCCATCAACGTAAATGGTTCAAATAAGTTTATGGTTCAATGGCTTGATGGATTACACAAATTGGGCCGTAAAAAAACGAGAATATAAAGTTATACAAGTTTTGACCCAAATTGAAAAGGAAAGTACAGAGTAAATACTACCAAGTTTGGTGCAAAAATGGAACTGATACAAAGAACTCACTGTGGAATCAAACACTTGCTTTGTTACCAATCAAGTGATGAAGAAACAAACCAGCTGCAACACTCACGTTTAAGCTCTCCACAGCAAGAAATGGTCTTAAGCCTTCACCTTCTGCATCATCAGACTCTATAGATACAACATTATAAGGCATATTACCACTAATACGGACTAAATCAGTGCATGATCTCTCTACTAATGGCCTTAAACCCGTTCCTTCATTCCCCAAAACAAGAACTGTTGGGCTACCAGGTAAAACCTCGTTCAAAGCAACAGCCTTCGAAGATACTGAACCACCAACCACACGCCAACCATTCTCAGCTGAAGATTCTAAGAACTGCATCATGTTTTTGCAGTACCTGAGTTCCATTACTTCAAGCGATCCAGCACTTGCTTTACTCACAACTGCACTTAACGGAGCTGAGTTTTTAGCACATACCACAACACCTGTGGCTCCAAAGAAGTAAGCAGATCTTATGATAGCTCCTAAGTTCTGTGGATCAGTGACCTCATCAAGAGCTACCCAAAGAGAAGATTTATCTTCTGATGAAACAGGATCTAGTTCTTTCACTTTTACCAATTCTAATGGAGAAGCATCGAGCACCAATCCTTGATGCGGTCTATTATCAGACACCATGTTAAGATCATGCTTCGAAGTTTCCTTAATGTTTAACTCGAGTTTCTCAGCGAGTTTCAAGACTTTCTCGAACCCTTTCTTGTCTTTCTTCTTCCTATTGTTACTGGTCAAATCTAAACCTTCCTGAACATACAGAGCATAGAACTCCCGTCTCCCAGCAGTGAGTGCAGCTAACACTGGACTAACTCCATAAACCACTTCACCTTCTAGCCTAGGCACACTGGACTCAGTCGCCTCTTGCCATGTTTTCCTACCCCAACTCTCTTGCCTATTCCAGTTTCGATATGCTGCATTGTCACGCCCTTGATCTCTTACATCAAATCTGTTGAACCTAGTTTTGATCGCAGACCACCTAGTATCATTTGGTTCTTCTTCAACTGCTCCATCATCATCTTCATGGACATTATTCCTTGTTTCTTCTTCTTCTTCTTCAGCAATTCTATCATCACCTCGGGCACGAAAAGAGTTCTGATCTCTTGTTCTATCATCTTGCTTCTCCCAAGATGACCTATTAACTCTAGGCAATTGCTCTTTCTCCGGTTTGTTATCATTAGCCACCCAAATTGAATTCCCACTACCTTTCTTACTTTCTTCTTCCACTTCTCTGATTCTACCATTTCCTCTAGCACGAAAAGAATCTCTATCTCTTGTCTCACCATTACCTCTAAATCTACTTCTCCTATCAGAACCTGAATCATTTCTACCATCTCTTTTCTCATAAGATGAACGATTACCTCTCTGAAACCTTTCTTCTGATGGTTTCTCATCAGATTTAACCCAAATTGAATCTCCACTAGGTTTCTCCCAAGACGAAGAACGGCCATTACCACCACTTCTCTTCTCTCGAAAAGCTTTAGATTCTAATCTATATTTCCCTCTACTACCACTACTTCGTTTACCAAATCTCTGCGAATCAAAACTCGAAAACTCTCTAAAACTTTCAGGCTTCTTCAACATTCCAATCTTCATTGATTTAAGACGAGAAATAACTAAACCAGTCGAAACATCTGTAAAAGCACTTCCTTTGGAGTTTACATGAAACTTAACTGGTAAATAAGACGACTTTGAGAGCTGCAAACAACTTTTGAAGGTGTTTTGCTGTAATGAAACTCTTATCGCCATTGGAAAACCTTGGCTTCTTGTTAAACTACAGTACATTTTGGAGTAAATAGAAGAGAAAAAATCAAACTTTTTTCCGGATGAATAAGGTAAATTTCTCAAGTAAAACACTCTCAGAATACGTGAGTTAAAGAATCTCCCATTGATAGACCAATCTGACTACAAGATTTTTAGGGTTTAAGAGAAAGACGAAAAGAAACTGAAGAAGAAGATAAGACAGACGCGAAGAAACTCAAAATGTTGTCGTTTTATTGCAGTTAACGGGTAACTAACTCAAAAATACACTCTTTACATTAGAAGCTTTTAACTCTTACAGATTGAATAAGGAATTTACACAGAGAGAAAGATAGAGAATTCACAAAAAGCAGAGAGAGATCTTCATTGGAATAAACCCATTAAGGTATAATCAAGTTCCATTTTGCTGCCTGAGAATCCTGTATCTACTTTGTGGGTAAGATACATAACAAAAGAAACAAAACAACAAATTAGTTCAGAATCCAAAAAGAAACTCCTTTTAACATCAAATAGAAGAAATTTAGACCTGTTCACATGAAGCTAAGAACCTGGTTTTGGTAGCTTCATCTTCCCACTCCACACTTGTAATCCATTCTTTCTTTCGGTATCTTATGACAAGTTCAAGCTTCCCACTTGTTGAATCAAGTGGAAGTGTTTTCAGATTTGGACAATAACTTACTTCAATTATCTTTAGACACTGAAAAGGTAGAGGACTCCAGTATATACTTTTCAGCTCTGGTAGACCAGACAAACAAAGATAAACCAACTTCGGAAAAGGAAAAATCTCTGATTCTCCACTTTCACAAGCTTTTTCTTTGTTGATTATATCTTCTAGTTGATTTGCCATTCCAACAAAGAGATACTTAAGATTTGGAGCTAACATCAGAAATGTCAACTCCTTTAGGTCTTTACAATTCTCTATTGTCAATCTGACAAGGCTCAAGAAGTTTGTCCCCATCTTTATCTCAGAGATACTGCTGTGTGTAATCTCGAAAATACGAAGCTTGTACATATATAATGGAAGTGATATTACATATGATCCCCCAAAGCTATTATTATCTGAGATATTTAGATATCGTGTGCATTGCATGAACCTATGAGATGTTGAACCTTGAGATTGATTGATTGTTGTGGTTAAAATTTCAAGATGTTTCAAAGTTTCCAACTCCATCAGAGTGTTGAGATCCCATGCTAAACGAGAACCTTGTAGTTTCAAAACTTTCAAGTTGTGTAAACTTGATATCCCAACAATACTCAAGAGCTTATATGTTCTCTCCAAATTCAAGTGAATTAGCTTTTTCAACTCTTGCAGACCTTTAGGCAAGTGAGTTATAGCAGTACCTGACAGATTGAGATATTGCAAGGAAACTAATTTCGATATTGCGTCTAGAAACTTAGAGAGTTTGTGATTACTCGATAGATCCAAAACAACTAGCTTTGGCATGAACTTGAAGAACTCACTCGAGATATCTTCCAATTCTGTTCTTTGCAAGAACAAAGTTGAGAGTTCCTTACATTTAGGACTGTCAATAAGATGATGAATCTTATTATTCATCAATGACATTCTTCTCACAACACTCCAATTATTAACATTTGGCATTGTATCTATGCCAACACCAGCACGCACAATGAAAGCCTCCTTTTGTATTCCCAAATCAGATGCAACCCACAAAGCCATTTCACGAACAACATCATGCATATACACCATTCCTATATCATCCAAACTAATCCATTCCATCAACAATGATGCGCGAACAAGACTACCTATAATCTCATAACCTTCATATTCAGCTTTTTCTATACCTTGACTTCCATCTATTATCCCTTCGCATATCCAATACTCCATCAATTTCTCTTTTGGAATTCTATCATCTTCCGGAAATAAAGAACAATATAGAAAACATGATTTTACCTTCTTCCCCTTGATATTATCATAGCTATACTTCAAAAGTGGTAAGACCTTATCGTCCATGCCACAAAACTCTGCAGCATATGAGTTCAGAACAGAAATGGCATGATGCCATTCATGTATACTTCTCTTGCATGACATAGTCTCACCTATAACATTGAGTGCCAATGGTAAACCACAACACTTTTTAGCAACTATTCTTGCAAGATTCGGAATCTCTGGATCACTTCTTAAAGTTACTTGCCCCACTTTCTTTTGGAACAAATCATATGCATCATTTTCAGCCAAACATTGGACTTCCATTGGATCTTCAACCCCCATTCGTGCACATACATCTTGAGAACGAGTGGTAAACGCAATTTTGCATTTGTTTTGCCTTGTTGGAAATGGAATTCCAATCTCAGCTAAGTCAACCTTCTCCCATATATCATCTAGAAACAACACAAATCTCTTTTTCTTCAAGAAATTGTATAGAATGTTGCTCTTTTGGCTATTATCCTTTTGTTTCCATTCCTCTACACCAAGACCAAGACCAACTTTTTGAGCAATTTCATCTTGAATCTTCTCCACATGTAACTCCTTAGACACCACAAGCCAAATCACAAACTCAAATCCATACTTATTGTTACTGAACTTATTGTTGATTTGGGTAAGAATAGTTGTCTTCCCTACTCCTCCCATACCATACATACCCACAATACCTACTCCTTCTTTCATTAGATGTTTCCATGCCTTATCAAGCATTGAATCTTGACCCACAATTGTTAATGGAAGCTGTCTTTCATCCACCTCAAATGTTTGTACTTGCTCAGAAATCACTTCAAAAACTTGACTTTTGAGTTTCTCAACCTCCTTCAACGTCAAGACAACACTTTTCCCATAACTATAACTTGATCTTAAACTCTTAGAGCAAAACCCACAAAGAAATAGTCTTTGAATTTGAGCATTTTTACCACCAAGAAGATCATTGACAATGTTTTCGATTCTCTCAACTCTAGTAAGCCATACCTGAAATTCAGCAAGCCTTTGTAAACCTCTATACTCTTCTCTTTTGAGCCTTCTTAATAAATCATCCTGCTTAGCCTTGAGCTCTTCCATGGTAATCTCCAGAGCCACAAGATTCTTCTTGAGATTGTGAATACAACGTCTTTTCTCGCCTAGCCATTGAGAGACTTCATTCACCGTTTGATCCAAAGGAACTGAGAGGGATACACAATTTCCCATCTACAAAAATGTTGAGATCTGAAGTTGGAATTTGGTCAGACCAAAGAGGAATCAGAGAGTAATTGATGATCGAGTGTTTGTCCACAAAAGTCAAGATAAAGTTGAGTGGGTCCAAAGACTTGACATCACTAATATTCTGAGAACTTTCGAGGATATTGCTATGTCATTGAAAAAAATATGATCATTAATATAGAGAATTCGAGTACATATAGTCTACAACATTGGCTGGTATTATAAATTTCCCAGAGCTTGAAGAATCCAGGTTTAATTGTTCCTGAACATTGACATTTCTCTTTTGCCAAAAGAGATTTTGAAACCTTCTTCTTCCATTATTTGTTTGAACCCTAAAGGCAAACAAAGAAGAAGGTTTAACACACAACAAAAAGAGGCATTTGCTTTCTTCTTTAATATTTAACTTGTTTCAGAGTCTTCTTCAAGTTCCAGATACTGAGAATGAGAAGCAGCTAGTAATGCAGCTCCAACACCTGAACCATCATTTGACAGAATCACTTCAACACTTTCTGAAACTCCATCTCCAAGTAACTCTTTCAATGCATTCTTCATTGACTCACTGAACTGAGTGTAGTGTTCAAATAGTCCACCATCCATAGCAATCACAGATTTCTGAGTCTCTCCATCTTTTACTGCGTCTCTTCCTATTTTCTTTAGGATTCCATAGATCCCTGCAGCAGATAATCGAGCTCCTCGGCGAGCAATAATATTACAGAGACTGATCACAACTTTTCTCATCTTCAAAGAAGAAGTGGGGACCTGAGAGTTCACCAAAGAAACTCTTTTGAGATCTCAGTTATATGTTTGAGTGTGAAATCAAATTATGTATAGGAGAATCTAACCTCTAGTATGTCCTTTAACTTGCTTCCCACAACCTTCAAATCCGGAGAAGTATCGTTGTGCATAGCAGACATGGTCGGGGTTCTGCATAAAGTAAAAGAAAGTGATTATTAGACTTCTGACTGATGCAGATAAAGGATTTAGAAGATGTTTATCAACCTTAGGATAAATGGTATTTTTAGCTTAGGTGGGACGATATCGCCAAAGAAAGCAGCTTCTTCAGCCATTTTCAGAAGAACTCTACGCAAGATTTCTCCCAGATACATTCCGGAGATGATTTTCTCAAGGATCTGAAAACAAAAGCCAGAGGGAATCTTAGATCATTATGATGATGATTCTCTAAACGAACTTGAAAACCAGCAACTGTTTCAAAGCTCAAACCTGTTCACCAGGATTCAAACTCTCCAAATCTAGCGAGTGGTCATACTCTGTCAATGGAAGATGCGATGACCTGAAGTTACCCCACTCCATGTTGATTACCTACAGACAGAAGTTTCAAAACGTTAAGATACAAGTAGTTCAACGCTGAGCTAAGACTTTGCTATGTTTTTGCAAAACACAAACCATTTCTCCTGATTTGGGAAGCAAACCATGCCATTTGGGAATCGCATGTGCACGTTCAACGTAGGCTGCATTTGTGCCGGTGCCCAGAATAACAGCGGCAACAACATCCTGATTATAATATCTACCACCCGCAAGTGTTCCAATGGTATCATTAACCTGTACAGTTTACTAAAGAGATTAGAAAATCATAAACAAAAAGATGACTGAGACAAACTTAATGAGCTAGCAGACTGAAAAAATAGTGGAAACTCACAAGCGCTGCGATGCGCATGTCGAGCCCTATTTTTTCCATAGCTTTATTAAGTTCTCCAACAACATCTTGTCCAACCTACACATTCACCAAGAAACAGAGATACAGAGGCAAGAATTTCAGAAACAGCATAACTAATATCACAGGCATGTCTTCAAATCGACAAACCAAAGGCTGTAAAGCTCTAAGCTACAACAGAAACATGGCTCAAGAAAAATTGCAGTCTAAGGGAATAATAGAAGCAACTCTACTAAAATCGAAAAAGATGAAGAGAAATCAAGCTCAACTGTATCTTCAATGGAAAAGCCTTTTGTCCAGTTGATGAGAGTGCCAGAGGACAAAGATGTCTGCTTAACAGGAAATGAGAAAGTGAAGCCTAATTCCCTTTGTCTCCCTTCTGGAAGATGAAAGTCCTCGCCTTCTGTAGCGACAAACTTTGCCAGAACTTCAGCTATAAAGTCAAATAATTCCTGTTTCCATAATTACCAAATTCTGATCAATACACACAGATATAAGATCATCCAAACACAAAGAGGAAAAGTCTAGTCAGTGAACTGACATCTGAGCCTCCAGTCATCAAATGAGGAGGAATTGAAACTTCTTCGAATTCTCGTTTAACAACACGACCTTCTTTACCACCAAGCAACACACGCATTACACGGAAGTTTGTTCCTCCTAGATCTAATGCATAAAATAAACCAGCTTCATTCCTGTCAAATTGATAACAAGCATTAGAACCAGCTCAAGTAATTAGTATATCACAACCCAATAAACAGAACAAGTGCACAGTGAAAGTGCACTCATGATTCACCTAAAAGTTCTACAAAGACATATGGGCTCCTACAACGAATAAGCATAGAAAAGATTCAAAAGATAAACTATTTAAAATCAATGAATGTGATAAAAGCCAAGCTTAGAAACAGTGAAAACACATCAAAAGCTATCTCAACTATGTTGTTGAAGTCAAAAAGACACAAAATGAGAATCTAGACTCTTGAAAGATACAATACACATTAAACTAAGATTATCCAGAATCAAATTAATGTTCTTAATACCCATGAATCCAAGTGACAGATCTGGATTCAATGAGTGACAATCAACAAAATGAAATCAAATTTAAATTCAAAATGAATCATAAAGCAAGAAACTTTCCCATATGAAAAACTCAACATTATCCTAAAAACTAAAATTCCGAATAAACGTGGCAATGGTTTTACCTAAAAAAAAGGTAATCTTTATCCAAAATTTTATCCTTTTTTTCATAACTAATTCTCAAAAATTAAGAAGATAAAGGCAAAATATTACCCAGAAGGAAGATTATCAACAAAGCTAATAAGCATCTTAAGTTTGCTTCCACCTTCAGAAGCAAGACCAGCGTGCATCTCAACAGTCATAGCATCAGCAACTTGTCTAAGTTTCCCAATTGGTGTTGCACAATCTTCTTCAAAAGCTTTTAAGATCTCAATCACTTTTGCCCATTTCCCTGAGCTTTGCATTCGTCGCCGTACAATCAAAGCAGCCGCTGCACAAACCGCCGCAGCACAAACAACCGTCGCAGCAACAGCCACTTTCCCCATATCTCCAGATTCAAACAAACAAATTTGGCCGACCTAAAGATGGATCTAAGTTAAAACTTACTGGGTTTTTATCAAAACCACACGTAAGCTGCTCTGTTGTCTGTAAACTACAGAGAAGTGATTAAAGTATTGATTTTTTTATAAAAAAAAATTGGATTTTGGAAATTGTTCTTGCTGGATTTCTTATGGGAGCTTCATAAACTGGACATGAATTTTGTGTAGAATTACAAAACTAACCTTCAGAGATTCGGTGTAGATTTTTGTGGAGGACGTTTTGTAACCAATGATAATTTCAATAACTAATAACTAAAACTTATGTTTATATAATGTATATAATTTTGACTTTTTAATCTATAATTAGATTTGATAATATCCGATTTCATACACCAATTAACAAAAAAAAAAAGAAACATTACATTGAGATCATAAGATTTATTTAGAATCAAGCTGGTAAAAACATAACATATTAGTTTTAACCTATTGACCAAATATATTATTCCTATATATTTAAAACATATGTTTATATAATGTATATAATTTTGATTTGTTTATCGATAATTAAATCGATAATATTCAAAAATTATACGATAATATTTTATGAAGATTATACGATATTGTAAAATCAATCTTTCGTAAAATTATAACAATAGAGGTAGTCTTCACTATATGAGACCAATATTATATTTTTTGTATACAATTATGATTAGAGCCGATCTTAATATTTTGTAATTGATGCAATATAAATTTTATAACTTATTTATTTTAATAGTTGGATTGATAATATCTAATTATATTCAAAATGCTTAATAATATTAAATAGATTAAACACGATTTTTTACAATTAAATTATAGTGATCAAAGACACTTTGCCATATAAATTTTAAAGTTTAACAAATTATATACTTTTGTGTATGAGGGTTAATAAAACTTGAATGTAGTTAATAATTTTTTTTTGGACGAATGTAGTTAATAGTTTGGCATGTCGTTGTTTGACTTTGTTTTTTCTTTTTGTTAGTATAATTTTAATTGTTTGACTTTGTTTATTTTAATGATATGATTGACTTTAATTAGGAGCCAAAAGACGTAATTAATATGATGAGTGTTAAAAGCACGTTATCGATTAGTGCACCGACCATAACTTGCTATGCATGAATCATCTTTTTTATTTATAAATGCATGAAACATCTTACTTTTGTCGAACAAAGTAACATACAAACAGGAAAAAAATAAGCATGAGAAATAATTAGTTGATATATTTTCTTTTTTTTTGGAGACATATAATAAAACTTGATGTACATAAATAGAAAGTTATAGCCAAAATATTATATATTTACACATCAAAAACTTGTTTTAACTTTTAATATAAAATAATGGTTTATTTCATCGAAATTCGACTTCAAATAATCACATATTCAGGAGTAATATAATTTAAATTATAAATTGAGACTAAAGCATGTATATTTAGTAGTTAAAATAATTCGGCTAATGATTATGATATCTAGGGTTATTCTTTTTTTCTACCAATTTGGCAGATTAAACAGTAATTTTAAGAGTTGGATTAGGATATGAATCGGATTTTGTCGATTGATAAAAAAAATTAAGACTAAAACATATATGTTTAGGTAGTAAAAATTGGTATTTGCAAAGTAAGTGGATCTATCTAAATCCATTTTAATTTTGTAATTCATGTTTTCTTTTCTTTTTTCTTATCAAAAAGTCATTTTTAAAAATTTGTTCACCAAAATAAGTCATTTTTAAAATTGGTTTGCTAGGATAAAGCAAATAGTTTTGTCCTAATTAGTCTTGTCTAAACACTTTTTGAATTATGCATAAAGTATGAACAAAACACTTCACACTATTCACTTTTTTATATACTATAACCATGTGAAATTATTGTTGAAACCTAGTGGTAGGAGTAGACATTCCATCAAAATCGAATTTAACCCCAAAAAAAAAAAACTTAATAATGATATTCCTAAATAACTAGTTGGGTTGTAACTAAACCTAACTTATTCCTTCGATAAAAGTTTTAGCCTAAACTATATAGTTTAGTCAACGATTCAATCACAACACATAGGTATATACACTAATCACAAGTATTTCTAAACAGTCAAAAAGATCAAATCGACTTTCTACTTAAGTAGTTGTGATTGTCTCAAAACCCTAACTCACATTATTGATGATGTGATATTAGCTCGATTTGAATAGTTTTGATAGACATGTAACATCTTGTCACGCCATGAATGAATCTCAATAAACTTCATAACAATATATTAAGAAATAATATCCCATATCATAACCGAAAGTTGGAAGAGATCTTCTATAATATATATAAGATATGGTTTTCTCAACACAAAACTAATTAACGATGAATAAAAAAGTCTATATTTTATATATACTAAAGAGAATTTACTCCAACTTCTGATGAAACATATTATTCCCTAATACAAAATAATTTTTTATATAATAAGAAAACATTAGAGTGTCTAAAATATTTTTTTTTACCGAAATTTGGTTCCAGGTAATCGTGTAATATCCCATAATAATAGTAAACAGGCAATGAGTCAAATTATGTGGATCTAATTTCTATTATTCTGAATGCATACATTGATTAAAGATACACAATTAGTAACAAAAAATTTGTTCAAAAGATATAACAATCACCCAAATGGCCATTCTAGTGAGTGGACCACCAATACATTTTCGAAGATTGTTAATTTTTCATCACTTCATTATTCGAAAGTAATTTGTATCGTTTACAAAATGGAGACATGAATGAAATGAACTTTTCACATCCCTTGAAATAATACAATTGTTTAATTTATTTTGGGTATAAACACTGTTATAATAAATCTATAGTTTGTCAAGTCTCTATCATATCACTAAAAAAAACAGAAGTGGTCCATAGAACTAGTTTCTTTTGAACAAAACAACGGTGGAGAATAGAAACATGATTCTTCTATCGTCTTCTTCTGTAGTATGACATTCAATTTCTTATTATAGAAGTTTTAAATTTTTGTACTATTAATCATCTTTATTTCATTGTAAAAACATTGTAATAATAGTTGTTGATATCAATAAAAACAAGTTTGATAATGTCTATAGCAAGGACTCCGGTTCGAGTTTTCCCATATGCAAAGAAAAAAAATAATGGAAATTTTAGAATATAAGTTTTGGCTATAAATCGATTTTTGTCAATTTAATTATAGTAAGATTGACGTAGCATTCATAGTAGGTATAGGTACAAATAATTCAGGTATTTAAAGCATCACTCATACGAATAAGAGTTGGATTCAGAGTCAAGTAATAATTATTTTGAAAAATATTGGATTGTTTTGAGTAATGGGAAGAATTATAAATTTACAATTGTGAAAGAAAAAACTCTGAGCCAATTACAAAAACATTAGTTCAATGGTTAAGCCCAATAGTGAAAGAGATATGTGACGAAGAGAAACAAAGCCCACTTCTTTTATACTGTTTTCACATTATAGGATCTCAAAAGTTTTCAACATATAAATGAAGCCTTTGATTTTTTTTTCAAATATTGGGTCACAATTTACCAGCTTATCAATCAGGATTTCTATATAATGCAGATAGTAAAACTCGATTCCAAAATATGTAAGTGTGTTTGTTTTTAGTAGATTTACCATTGATAGTTATTGTATATTCCCATGAATCCGTAATATACTATTCTTCTACACGTTTTGGTTATAAAATTTTAAATTTATTTTGCTACTAAAAAATGTATATTAACAAAAACAAGAAATTTATAGTGAAGCTTTTATTCACATAACTACCACAAACTTAACTAGCTTCTTTATTATTATTATTATTTTTTTAATCTTACACAACTTTCTAATATTAATGGGATCGACAAGGTACAATCCATAACTAAATTGATTCTAATTGAGCTGGATGAGATTCAAACACACTATTTAATACCAAGATAAATCAGAAACAAGACAGCTGAACCATCGGTTTCTTGACAACTAGCTTCTCCATTTTAAAAGTAATTTTACAGCTTAAGCAAATAAAAACATATGTTTTGTATTTGAAGCTTATCACTTACAGCAATATATATACATTTGGTCCTATATATTTGTAAGATTTCTCTTTAGATATGTAACATGTAGCCAATGCAATCAAGTTGCTACAAATTACTTCACCACAAACTATCATTTTTCATTTATACAAAAATATTGGAAAATTTCTTTCAATTTTTAAAATATTTCCCAACTATTTATTTTTTAAAAAATATTTTTCTCCCAGCAATATATATATTTTTTAATTATATCTTTAATCTTTTCTTAAAAAAAACACAAAAGTATCCCAGGCCAACTGTGTAAATTTAATCATAATAATTTCAATGAAATTTACTAGAAATAATATTTAATTATCTTAAAGGGTCCCATCAATCAATGATTGACTTAAAATGTCAGAAAGAAAATATCTAAACAAGTAAGTAACAGATAGGTAATTTAAGATTTGTAGAAGAAATCCAAACTCCTTCTCCATTTTTATTTTTATTTTTATTATTTCAACGCTGTTTCTTCTTCTTCTTGGCTTCCATTGATCGATCTTCTTCTCAATCCAAGCTACGCATCAAATCCCTCAGGTTTGTCTCTATTAACAGATTGTAAAACCTTTTATTGATCGATTCGTAATTAGGGTTCTGAATCATTGATTCATTGTTTCAATCTCAGTCTGGTTTTTATTCAACGATCATCATCATGTTTCTGAATCGGCTATTTGGGAAACCTAAGCAGACGACTAATACTCTCCAAACATTAGACAAACTCAATGAGGTAAAACTACAAATTTCTCTGTTTTGGATTTGACTATTGTCCAGATTTTGGAATTTTAAAATTGGAATTGAGAAACCAGCTGAAGTATTGTCGAATAGTCGAATTGTCAATCGTGTAACACCCCAGTTTCAGAAAATATAATATATGGTGCATGCGGAAATGTATAAAAGAATTGATTTGACCACTTATATCACCAAAATGCACTTATCTTTTCGGTCACTTGTCTAGAGAACTCCAGAGTTAAGCGTGCTTGAGCTGGAGTAGTCAAAGGATAGGTGATCTTCCGGAAAGTGATTTTCGGAACCGAATGAGGATAAAACACGGGGAAAGATCTGTGGTGATTTGTAAGATCAGTGAACAAGTTTTTAAACCCTTCCGGACGTAGCATACCGACCTGTCAACCGGTAAAATGGGTTCATGAACCCGAAAAGGACATGAACCCATTAAAGTGGCGGTCGGCATGTTACAAGTTGTGTCTTACTATGTGAATACTGTCTGTATTGTTATAGCAAATTTGTGAGAGGAAGAGAATCAGTATTAGTTGCTCATGATGGTTTTCTCTATTGTATCATTGTTCTTCTTCATTCAGACTCTTGAGATGCTAGAGAAGAAGGAAGGTGTTCTTCTGAAGAAAGCTGCAGGAGAGGTCGAGAGAACAAAGGAGTTCTTGCGGGTAAAGAACAAACGCGGTAATGATCAATTCTTATGAACTAAATGTTGATTGAATATCATTGATATGAATCCATGAATCTGTTTGTGTTGTAACTAGATAGATAGATTACGTATGTGTGTATTGTAATTGTGCAGCGGCTATACAGTGTTTGAAAAGGAAGAGGTTATATGAGCAACAAGTTGAACAGCTAGGGAATTTCCAGCTTCGTATTCATGATCAAGTGAGCTTTTTGTATTTTGGATTTGAAGTATTTGATGAACAATACACGATAATTGAATATGATCCTTTTGTGTAAACAGATGATTATGTTAGAAGCTGCGAAAGCAACAACAGAAACGGTAGATGCTTTGAGAACTGGAGCTGCTGCAATGAAACATATGCAGACTGCAACGTATGTGTTTTTACTATCGAGTTAGATTTTGATTTAAGTAGAGACTAAGTGTGTTGATTTGTTTTACAGAAACATTGATGATGTTGACAAGACAATGGATGAGATCAATGAACAAACTGAGAACATGAAACAAATACAAGAAGCATTGTCAGCTCCAATGGGAACCGATTTCGATGAGGTAACTATTTCTTAGACTCTCATATCGTATACTTAAACTAAAAACACAATTCATATTTCCTATGGTTGACAATTACAGGACGAATTGGAAGCAGAACTTGAAGAACTAGAAGAGTTGGAGTTAGAAGGCCAACTTCTTCAACCAGTAACAACCGCTCCAAACACTCAAGTTCATGTGCGACCCAATCAACCTAATAAGCAACCTACTGCTCAGGATGATGAACTTGCTGCCATACAAGCTGAGATGGCTCTCTGAGGTAACTTTCTCATACCAAAATCCATTGAAGAAGTTTCGATTTCTTTATCAGATTGTTGAAACGGCTTTTGTTTACTGCTGCAACAGAAGCAAGCCTGAGGAGATTTGTTTTAAAGTTGGGGAATTTGTGTGTGCATTGATAAGATTATCTGTATATAAGGATCCAAATCAAATTGATCAGATATTTCATTTTTTATACATAATTTTAACTTGAAAAATCTGCATTTTGAATGATTCTATTACATTTTTTGGTTCAAAAGTTTATATAAGAGGAAAAAGGGAAATATAATGCTTTTAAGAGAAATCAAGCAAGGTATAGTCCTTTGAGGAGTTATGGCAGCGATGGAAGAAGAACGAAAATGGAGATCGCTAAGTTTTTTCCTTGAAGGGGAATTAATCAGTGTCGTGTTTGGTTTTGGACTAAGGCCCAATATCATATTTGGGCTTCATAGGCCTGCGAATTACTTGGGCTACATTTCGGTTTAGTTTAGCTTATGGTATGGATTGGTTTCGAGTAAGTTTGGTTAATTTGGTTACATGAAAATTCTAATCAAATTTAATCAAATTTACTATAGTTTGGTTTTAGTTCAGATTGGTTTATATTTGGTTTGAATTGGTTTGGTTTAATTTTAATTTGGTTAAATAAAAATAAAAAAAATTATTATTAAATCTGTTAAAACAATAATAATAAAAAAATAGTAAGAAGTATTTAGATTTCTAAAATTTTAAAGAAGAAATAAGAACTTGGTTTAACCAAGAATTAGAGAAAAAAAAAATTACAAAAATAAGAAAAAAATTAACAAATATATGCTAATAATTTTAAAATATTAATAAATAGATTAACACATTGGTTTATCGGTTTAATTCGGTTTCAAACGAATTAAAGCGAACTATTTGGGTTTAAGAAGAATTCTAACATACATTTTGGTATTCAGATAAGTTTTAATTCGGTTGGTTCAGTTTGATTCGTTCAGGTTCGGCTAAAATGTTCACCCCTAACTATTTAATGTTCGTTGACCAAGGAGACATCACGATAGAAAACAGAGATGTTCTGTTTTTTCTCTTCTTCCTGTGTATTATAATAAGATGTGCCTGAGAGACAAAGGAAATGGTCAAGGTATGTGTATGTGTATGTGTGCTTATAAAATCTCTGACATTGGACACTTAAATTTCGTTTGATCGCTTCATTGTTTAGGCTTAAATTGTTCTGCGAAACTCTTATTGATCTTTAGAGCATGTTTAATGGTGAAACTTTTAATTAGACTCTTGATCGCTTCATTGTTTAGGTCTTACCATTAAACATGTCCTTACTTCATGAGGTAAATTACAAAAATTCTCTGTTTTCGATTTGACTATTTCAAATTCTAAGAAGATTGGATTTGAGATACCATGAACGAGTCATGGACTATTGCTAGATAAACCAATATTGGTTTAGTGTTCTTTTAGTGCTGCTCCTAATGGTTTCTCAATTGTACTCATGTTTTTCTTCTGCAGACTCTTCAGATGCTAGAGAAGATGGAAGGTGTTCTTCTGAAGAAATCTATTGAAGAGATTGAGAAAGCAAAGGATTTCTATCGCGTAAAGAACAAACGCGGTAATGATCAATTCTCGGTGTGAATATATTGATTGTATACCATTTATATAGATCCATGAATCTGTTTGTGTTCCCCCTAGATAGATAGATTACTCTTTTTTTTATGTCAACAATTGGATCAACAAAGACTCGATCCATAGCAACATCAAGTAGTTAGCTGGATATCCTAACTATCAGACTAAGAGCAACTCGGTACATAGATAGATTACTTATGCGTGTTATAATTGTGCAGAGGCTATACAATGTTTGAAAAGGAAGAGATTATATGAGCAACAAGTTGAACAGTTAGGGAATTTCCAGCTTCAAATTCATGATCAAGTGAGTTTTCTGTTTTTTTGGTTTTAAACCTTTTTATGAACTGGCTATTGAATATGTCACTACTGTGTAAACAGATGATTATGTTAGAAGCTGCGAAAGCAACAACTGAAACTGTAGATGCTTTGAGAACTGGAGATGCTGCAAGGAAGCATATGCAGACTGCAACGTATGTGTTTTTACTACTAAGTTAGATTAATTATGATTTAAGTAGAGACTAAGAGTGTTGATTTGTTTTACAGAAACATTGATGATGTTAACAAGACAATGGATGAGATCAATGAACAAATTGAGAACATGAAACAAATACAAGAAGCATTTTCAGCTCCAATGGGAACCGGTTTCGATGAGGTAACTCTTCCTTTTGACTCTTTGATCATATATTCTATTAGGGAATAATATCACACATCGAGAGTTGGAAGGGATCCTCTCTAGTATATATAAGATATGAGCCTCTCCACTCATTGCCAATTGATTTTGAGTTGGAAGCCCATATTCTAATATGGTATCAGAGCCCACGATCCACGCTATCCAACCCGATCCGACACAAAGTTGGTCCAATTATCGACAAGTCAGACCAAAATTGGTGCTGTCGATCTATCCCCGAACATACGAGATTTGTAAAAACACAATTCCTATCCTGAACATTTATGTGACTGAGAATAATATCCCACATCAGAAGTTGGAAGGGATGTTTTCTAGTATATATAAGATATGAGCCTCTCCACTTATTGCCAATTGGTTTTCAGTTGGAAGCCCATATTCTAACGTGGTATCAGAGTTCACGATCCACGCTATCCAACCCGATCCGACCCAAAGTTGATCCAATTATCGACAAGTCAGACTCAAAATGGGTACCGTCGATCTATCCCCAAACATACAAAATTTATAAAAACACAATTCCTATTCTGAACATTTATGTGATTGACAATTGCAGGATGAATTGGAAGCAGAACTTGAAGATCTACATTATGAAATGGTGTTAGAAGAGCAACTTCATCAGCCAATAACAAGAGTTCCAAACATTCAAGTCCATGTGCGACCCAATCGTCCCAATAAGCAACCTACTGCTGAGGAAAATGAACTTGCTGCTTTACAAGCTGAGATGGCTCTCTAAGGTAACTTTTCTCATACCAAAAGCTTTTTGTTTAAGTAAACGAGCTTTGTGTATACATTGATATGAACAAGAAGAAAGATTATTTGTATATAAGGATCTGAATCAAATGTTTCTAAACTGATATTTTGAATATTCTTACTTCATTTTTTTGGTTACTTTATAAACTCTTTCTTGTGTTGTAATCTTCTTCTTTAAGTTAAGATAACTTCGCTGAAGTAAAGTGATCCAGTCGTGTAGTCATTTCGTATTCAACTAACAAAATTTAAAGCTCTTCTTGCATGATTTGAATCCATCTTAATCCAAAAATATGGCCCATCGTAACTACTTTATACAAGTTTTGTCTTCGAGCACTTTCAATGTATTTTAAATCCTACCTTTTAACTCTAAAATAAGAGGAAAAGCGTCTCTAATGGTGTTCTATTTTTTATTTTAAAAATAGAAATTTCTATTTTTTTCCTCTAAATTTGGAAGACTCTATTTTTTGCTCTACTTTTTAGAGTGTTGAAATTTTTTTACAAAATAATCATTTAGTTTATCGTTTTATTATTTTATACATAAATGAAATTATATGATCAAATTTACATTATGCCAATTTTTTATTATTTTATAAAATATGCATATTATTTTTAAAAAAATTAAAACTGTGTGATGTAGTGAAAATTTATTTAAATAATTATAATTTCACTTATCTTGTTATTAACTATTTAATATAAATGGATAAAATATGTAGATATGAGAAGCAAAGAGACATCTTATAAATAAAATAAATCTATTTAGAAGAAAAAAATAGAGTAAACTATTAGAGCAAACTCTTTTCTGATTTTTGAAAATTTTATTTTTAAGAAAAAATAAAACCAACTATTGGAGATAGTCTTAAACAAACAAATTCATCAATTTTATAACCCAAGTTTATTCCATAAAACCCATTTTAATTTATTTTTTTGTAGTAGGGAAGATCCAACCAAACTCAATTATTGATATAATTAACATAAAAGTAGATTGGTTTGAGAAAAAAAGAAACTAATAATATGGTTCGACATTATAACTAGTTTAGTAATGAGTCTAGTGACTCATTCCTAGGTTTCTTGTTTTTCTAATCAATTAATTATATGTATAGACTAATAATCACTACCCAACTCTACAAAATTTGGACTTTTCTTCTATAACCAAACCTATATGTTTAAATACTCATCATATTTTATAATTAAATCTATTTTGTCAATTTGAACTCTTCTTTGAGTATCTAACAATGGACCTACATGTCCCCTTGTGTTATCCAAAAAGATTTAAATAAACATTATTATAAACTTGTTGGGAAAAATAAATTAGTATTATAAAGTTTCGCTTAAAATGTGGGTTTTGCCTGAAACAAATATCTTAAATAAAAATAAAATAAGTTTTAATGGGTGATCCACTATACAACTAGACAATATTATAATTCTAAGACTAGTTCTATCTATAAAAAAAATGGACTCTTTATTTCTAAAAAGAAGATGAAACTATAAAAAAAATTTTTTGTGCAAACCTTTAAACTTTTTTGAAGTTAATATTTTATACAATACGTAAGATAAAGGGTTCAAATTATATAACATACATGAAAAGGAACAATTAAAGACTAATATCTAAAACGCTATAATAATTTTTTTCTTAATACCTTTGTAATAACAATACACAAAATTCTTGTCTAAAAGAAATACATAATGCATCTAAATAAATACCAATATCTAATGTATATTGTTGGAGCTAGATCCGAGTTATACTTCGATCTACTGAAAACACGGATTGAATATAAAAGAATCACCCGTTTGTAAGCATTAGGTCTTCAATTCAGATAAAATATTTGACTCAGCAAAATGTCTCGTCTTGAAAGGTTCCACGAACCTGAAAAGAAGTCGAATGACACATCAACATATAATAAACGGAAATTTTTCTGTTCTGACATAGAAAACTTCTACAAACCTACCATGAATCTTAACAAATTTAATCTTATCAACAAGATTTGTAAATCTTGCTTTATTTTCTACACATGTAAACCGCCTCTATAAACTATAAATAGAGATACAATTCTTTCGGAAGAGAGATCTTTTTGGGCATTCAGAGTCGAATAAGAACATCAATTCGGCATTCACCTTTCCTGTTTCTCAGTTATGCTCCCATTCAAATCCACAAGTGTCATTGTCCATTCTCTCCCACCCTCTTAATTAGAAATCATCGTTTTAGTATTTGTTGTGCTGAAATCAATTCTAACATATATACTAATTGATTTATTATGAATTATTATAAATTTTATTTTTATCAAATAATTTTATGTTTTAATTAGAAAATAATTATCAAAGCTTTAATAGTTTGGATAGGATCTATGGCTAAACATGTGAGCTCTTTTAAAAAAGTCAATAATACTTTGGATAAGATCTAATATCTATCTATGACTATGACTATATGACCTCTTTTCTTAAAGTCAATATTTTGATTTTATATCATTTTAAAAATCTATGAGTATAAACTATGAAACAAAATAAACATATATAAAAAAGCATCGTGAAGAGTACGTCGTTATCATTAATTCATAATGAAAGCATTTGACAAATATAGCATAAGAATTTAAAGATGATATCTACTATTCTTTAACCATATTATACGACACTTGTTTCCTCTTTTTTTTTATTCCACAAAAATGTTATTAAAATCATTATCATCTTTACTTTTATTTATATATTAATATATGTCATTGTTTTGGATTTGCAGTTGTTTTTTTTATTTAACCATGCCTGTATTTCAATACCATCAAAAAGAAGTTTTTTTCTAAAACTTATCAACATAAAATGAGACTATCTCTCAATTCAACTACTTTAAACTATATATTTTTTTAAATTAAGAGGCTGAAAAACTCAAAACTACCATATTTTATTCTAACTTGAAAACATAACAATATATTTCAAAACATATACTCCCTCTATTTTAATTTAGTTAATATTTTAGAAAAAATCGTTTTATTTTAGTTGATGTTTAAGATTTCTGTGTAAAATTTATTGTATTTTAAATGTTTCTGACTATTTAAATTATGCAAATTGATTGATTGTTTTGAAATTTGTGATAAAACATACTTTTTCTGTTTTTTATATTTGATGTTTTAGAATTTCACACAAATTAAGAAAACATTAATTTTTTGTTTTATTACAATTTTCGAAGTAATCTAACCATTCCCATAGCAATCTGCAAAATTTAAAGAGTCAAAAACATTAAAAATACATTAAATTTTGTATAAAAAACTGAAAATGTCAACTAAAAAGAAACAAATATTTATTTTAAAACATCAACTAAAACTAAACAGAGGAAATATTTTGGTTAGAAAAAATAAAATAATTAATATTTTTTTATTTGTATAGAAATTTAAAACTTCAACTATTAAAAAACAGAAAGTACTTGTCAAAACAAATTGTCTATCGTTTATTAATTATAATTCATAATTACACTCTAACTATTTATTATACTGCAATTTCCGGTAGAAATTTTTTCATTATTTCGAACTTTATATTGTTGACAAATATGAACAGTTAGTTTTTGAATTTATTTTAAAATAACTTGATTATTAAATGAAATCCATGTCTAACTTTAATGTTAACCATAACCACTACTTGACAAAACCCAAATTATTATGCCAAGTATCATATCTCATATAATAGACATAAAGTTTTTTTAAAAAAAAACAAAAAAAAAAAACACAAGAACAAATATCATGTACCATGCAAAGTGATTGCGATATCAGCTTAAGTTCCATTATTAAACTTAAGTTATAATTTTGTTTTAACTTTTGATTTAGTCAAGTTAAGAACTATTTTTGTCCCAAAAGTACAATAATAGTCATTTAACTCATTAAAGATGATAGTGATATATAAAAAAATATTCACGGACGTTAATCACATCACTAGGATCACTACGCATGCCTAAATTAATACAATAATTACAAATCATAATTTAAAGTAAAGAAAATATATTAAAAATGATCCACTTGTGCGAAAACTTAATAAATTACATTTCATTAAAAATAATTAATAATTACATAAAGAGTTTCATCTAACACCATAATATCATACAAACAAAAAAACTAAAATATTAAATTATATAAATAACAATTAAAAATCCTAAGCACTAATCGATATAATTATACGAAATTAGCAAATAATATTTACAGAGTGAAAATCTATTCCTCAAAACCAACGAAATTCATAAAATCCGGTTTACGACTCCGGTTTAAGTCACATCAACAAATCAGAGACCCACTCGACATCAGGAGCTTCACCCGCTTCCTGATACGGATCCGGTTCAACCCGACCCACACAATTCTCCTTACTCAGTTTCTCGAATAGCTTCGCTCGCAATTCACGACCCGACTCGACCCGTTCCATAGCCGGTTCTTCTTCTAAACTATTTTCCCAAATGTTCAAATACCCGATTTGAGGTCGGGTCGGTGTAGTTGGTAAGCTCCGAAACCCAGGACCCAATACTGATCCACGTGGCGACCCGAATCCGGATCCATATCCTCCGATTTGAACATTGTAAGATGTAGGAAGAGATTTCACTTTATTCAGTTGTAAATTCCTAAACGAAGCAACGACGTCGTTTCCAAATGAACGACTGAGAACAGAACACGATGTATCGGAATCGTCTCTAGGACTCACCGGCGGCGAATTAGACGACGGAGAAATCGAAAACTGAAAAGCTCTACGAATCGGAGACAAACCGTCAAAAGAATCAACACGATCAGGACTTTGATTAGGCAAAACCCTAAGTTGATCCGACGAATGAGCGAAAAAACAAACACGACGGCGACAATTACCACCGTCTTTACACGGCTGAGTTCGATAACGAGCAGGATGAAGCCAACATTCAAAAACACCATGAGAAAACTCACAACCATCTCCTCTTTTACAACAACCTTTACGAAACTCAGAACAAGCCGTACCAGAGTAATGAAACTTCCTCGGATCACGACGACGAGCTTTTTCACCAGGATGAGCGTAAGGACACTCCGTCCAATCATGGCTTCGACCACGAACACATCGTCGAACTTTAAACTCATACATCCTAAACTCATCACAAGAATAAGCATCGATTGGTGAATCCGGACCCGAAGTATCCGGATCCGGTTCATTTGACGGAAGATAACGTTGTAACGCAGCTAAAGCTTCAATCATGGAATTTCCTCCGTCGGGACTTCCGTAAACATCAACCGCCGTTAAATCATCAGATAATGGCCATTGAGGAATATGAACCGTTGGATGAAACCCAGAATGAGATTCTCCGATCATCATTTTCGTCTTCTCCGATGAGTTGGTTTATTGTTGTGTATACTAAATCTCCGGCAAAGCTTTGATTTATAAACTGATGCTAAAGTAGTGGGAAATACTTAAACCACGTTCTGGTTAAAAACTAACCATGGTTAATTTTATTTGCTTTTATTAACCGTGGTGAGAAATTAGAGTTACATGACTGTGAGCTAATGGGTTATGAAACAACGGCTTGTGAGGAATCCACGCGGATTTATTGATGACGTGGACGGTTTTTAAGTGGGTTTATGTGACAATGCTGTGAGTGATTTGACTGTTATACTAAAATTAATATCTTTTTTTAACTTCCTCTTTTTGAGTTCCTGAGGCGGTGGAAGAGAGAACCTTTAGATACGCTAATAAAACGACAAAACGGATAATTTAGCTTTTAATTAATTAATTTAAGTTTATTAAATGGAACTAATGGGAACACTTAATCATTTTAGCTTTTCGAAAAAATCACTCTTTACCATTCAATTTATTATAAGAAGTAAAATTATATTGTTAGCAAAATTGTATATTGGATTCTTTTATCATCCATAAAATTCAGATTTATAGTATATAATTTATAAGAGCTATAGTCTCTTATAAGAGTCTTTCATATAATAATAAAATAATATATAATTTTTCTTATTGAAAGATTCTTTTTAGAACTTTCATTCATACTCTCTGAAATAAAAGATTCTCTTATCTTTATTGAGAAATTATCTTAATAAAAAATTAATATTAATATTAATATTTTTTTTTAATGAGAAAATTTTGTAAGAAACCCCTATTGCCATTGTTTAAGCTCACACCTAAATTCTAAATAATATTCTTGATTGGTTAAAGACTTAAAGTTATGGCTTTTAGTTTTGTTTTCATAGAATTTAAGCTATAGACATTTTAGCTTTATATTTTATGTATGTATGTTGGCTATAAAAATTTTGTATTACAATATATATTTGTAAAATTCATAAATTTGGGTTATAAGTTTTTTTTGTCAACAAAAAATTTCTATAGATTTAAATTCGCTTTCTAGAACAATATGAATAAAAAATAAAAGTAGAACATAATTAGACTAATTTTAATAATTTAGACAATATTATTGCTCTCTAAAACATCAAAAATTATAGTCAATTATATCAAAAATAATGTGAGGATACATAATTTTTTGAAGTTGAACTCTCCTAAAGAAATGTGAAATGCCGTTAACTACTTGACCAAATATATATCCTAAACTTTTTTTTTGTGTGTTTTTTATACAAAATCATATATTATATATGAAATCATATATTATATATATAATAAAAATAGATAAATTATGGTAAAAGTGAGAGGAGGAGGAAGAGAATAAAAGGAAAGTGTCTGTGAAGAAGAAGACATGTTGGAACAAATTGGGAATTGTAACTTCAAAAAGACATTAAAGAAGATAACTCTTCTTCTTATGCTTCTTTCCTAATTTTAGAAGCAATTCTACTTCTCTTGTTTATCCTTTCATCATCTTTTTTTTTCCTTTTTCTTTTTTCTTAGTTACGATATTTTAGCACAAAATTACATATATTATTACATGCATACAAAATCTTGTCGAAAAAACAAACAATTTTGTCTTTATCAGAAAAAAAATCTTTGTGTATGAATTACATAACATTCTAATTTTTTTTGTATATACTAACTTTTCTATATAATTTAAGAACTAAATTTGATTAGACAAAATTAGACAATATTTTAGATGTTACTAGAAAATCTGAAATCATAATATATATATATATATACATATATATATATATATATCATGTTGTCTTTCTAGAATATATTTTAATTTAATCTAAATTACTTATGTTTTTCAATCTTACTCATTCATTTTATTAATAGGATTGACAAATGTTCGATCCATAGCAAAATTGCTTTTACTGGGTTAGTAAGATTTGAATCTCACCTGGTACCAAGCTATATTAAGGACAAACCAACTGAAACACCTGCTTGTTGGCAATTACTCATTTGTTTAATAACATATTTTAATCTTTGGAATAATAGCTTTGAAAATAAAATGAAAGAGAAAGTGGACCTCTAAATGAACAAATCCTGCAATACAACATCTCAGCCACAAGTTTTACTTTACTTTAATTTTTGTATAAAATATAAATTTTATATTGCTCACATGGATTAGTGGTAACTATTTTATGCTGCTCACATGGATTAGTGGTAACTCCCAAATTAGGTCTATTATTTTTTTTAATACCAACCATTCATTTTATACTGATGATTGCATATTATTAATGAATGGACCCATTAGGTTATTCAAAGCCATAAAGAGAAAATATTCACTATTTTTTTGTCAACAACTGAATCGACAAGGCCCGATCTATAGCATAGCCCATACCTTGAAATCCTTATTTATTTTATTAGTGTAGTAGGGAGGAATCAAACCTCAGTGTCCTAAGTAATTAGCTGGATCATCTTAACCACCAAACTGAGAATAACTCGACATAATATTTACTATCTAAGAGATCATTTTGATATATTCCCTCCGTTTCATAATATAAGTTGTTTTAGAAGATTTTTTTGTTTCAAAATATAAATTGTTTTACAAACAAGACAAAAAGTAAACTAACGGTAAAATAAACTAATTTTTTATTTTAAAAAATTATTTTTCTTTCCTTTTTTTTAATTAAATGCTAAGATAAAGTAGTGAACTTTTTATTGAGAAAATAAAAAGCAAATTTTTTTTTAATAGTTGTGCATTCAAGCAAAACAACTTATAAAAAAAACAAAGGAAATATTATTTTATTAAACACATGAATGCTCTTACTTTATTACTAGCTCCTTTTTTTATCCAAAATAAATAAATTAGCTCATATAAAAATCCATAGTTGTTTAAAACCGGAAACCATTTTATATTTATGCCCACAGTTGATAAATCCATGGTATCTTAACAATTAGAAGCCATGAAAAAAATAGTTATTATTCCCATCAGTTACTCATTTTTTCTGCACATATGGTGCGTATAAATGCAATATATGGTCCAATGCATTAGCTATATATTATCTACTTCCAATTGTTATTTCTTTTGTGTATTACTTGGCTTGAAAACATTACTTATATTTACTACTTCCAAAATGTTCATGAATAATTGACTAATTTTTTGTATAACAAGGATAATTAGAACGATACCGACTCAATCTAACGACTATATATATGAATGTCAAAACTTATTGGATCTTTTCATATTATAAAACATTTATACTTGTATGACCAAAATTTTGACACTATTAAGATCTCTATATTCAAAATAAATTTTGTTACATCATATTAACAGTTTTGTTTTTAACTTTTTTAACATGAGGTTATGGTCCACAATTCAAAAAATAAAAACATAATATAATTTAGTTTCAAAAAGATTGTGAGTTGTGTTTTTCTTTATATTTTAATATCTAGAAATAAATATCCATTTACCAAAAAACAAGTAATTCAATTGGTTTACCCATAATTTAGTTAAATATCAGATGAAGAGTTCGATTTTCGCCCAACTTTAATTAAAAAATTTAGGCTATCGATTGAGCTGTTGTCAATACAATAGTTATTTGTTGATAAAAAAATAAGTATCTATTTTAAAATAATTTTCTATCAAATTTGTAATACATTTTTTTAATCAAACAATTAGATCGATAAAATTTGATTTATAAACTTAAACTATGATGAGAAACATACCAGAAATATAATGAACCACTTTGTAATTAAACATACGTACATATATGCAATTGCAATCGTATAGTCCCAATATACGTACATGTATACGGATGCATGTACGATTTAGATAAAGATCCAAACATGACACATGATAAGAATGCCACCTTCAAAGGAAACACTGAATATGGAAGGATTCATGCACCATGCATGACACCAACATTTAATTAAAATTTAAAATATCTTGTACGATTCTTTTTATAACATTTTATTCATACATTTCACTATCATGACTGCTACGTGATCTCTTTTTATTTCTTTTATTTTTTTATATGATCTTTCATTAGATTTTATTCCACATAAAGTAACCACCATGTAAATAAAGCACCGTATTGAATATATATATGAGGTTAATACTATAAAAACGAGCTTATTGTGAAACAAAGACAAACTTTATATTAATTGTAAAATATAAGCTTCGTATCGTAAAAGTGATTGAATAATTCTCGTGTTTGATTTGACTTCACTTTCATCGAACCAAAAAATTTGTTGATCTTTCAGTATATATATAATCATCTATTTGACTGAATCTTAACTAAGTTATATATACATATATATTATAATATATTAAAGAGTTTTTTGCACTAAAAAATGGAAATTATCAATTTTGTAATTTTATTTTCCAACTTAAAATATAAGTATATATAAAATTATAAATATTATGTAATATAGTTCTTTAAATATTTAAAAAATGCTTTTGTGATCACATATATTAAAAATAGATTTAGAATTTTTTGTTCAATTTGATATATTTATTCATTATAATTTTAAAATTATGATAGTTGTACTGGAAGAATATTTTTTTATATGATTAATTTGTATTTTTGAAATAAGTCAAGTTGGAAAAATATTCTGACAGGATGAGGTCTTGTTGAAAAACCCTTGTATCAAAATATAACCATATAATCCATTACAATGTAAAGCTATTTCAGGCCAGTTGAATATACAAATATAATGTTTGATTAGAATTGCTTTCGTTTTGTTATTTTGAAAAATAAATAGCTATTTATTTATGTGTAAAATTTTAATTAAACCAGTGATATTCTAGTTTGATTTTGATTTTAACGTATAATTGATTTAATTTAAATGTGATATAATAATAATTTCTTTTTTCAAAGCAAACAATTGTTACTTGGAGAAGATGTTTGATAAATATTTTCGTTTTAGTGTTTTGAAAAGTAAAAATATTTTAATGAGATTTAAATTTAACTAATCATGTGCTAGAATCAAAAAGTACTCAAATATAATTAGTTTAATTTATACCTTAAAATTTTTTGCTTTTCAAAACAATAAAATAAAATAAAAGTAATTATAGTGAAGCCTTTATATAATATTAGATATGGATCCGTGCGATACACGAGTTTGTTTTTATTAAATAATGCTTAATATATATTTTGAAAAATGTCTTATAAATTTATACATTTGTAAATTTTGAGATCCAAATTAATAATAAGATCTCACATGTGAAAAATCTTTTTAGTTACTAACTTTTGAAATCCAACTTAATATAATATGTTATAATAAGATTCAACATATAAAAGAATCTCGTTGATTACTAACTTTTGAAACATAAATGTGTATAATATGATACTCCACTGTTTTGTATGGTTGAGTTCGACATGTGAAAGAATCCTTTTATTAATAACTTATGAAATCCTATTTATTATAATATGATAACATTTCAAGGTAATAATAGTAAAATAAAATAATAACACATTAAATTTAAATTTTTTACCTCGTTTGTGTGTTTTTCTTGATTGCTCCGGATGTAACGAAAAAAAAAATTAGAAAAATCTTGAAAAGTTGGAAGGCATTGAAAAATCGTCTATGTGTTTATGTATATATAACAATTAATATTCACAATTTCCTTTTAAATTAGTATACAAAATTCCTTTCATTTTAGGATTATGTATACAAATAAATATTTTAGAGTATTTAGATAATTATCTTTTCTTAGGATTATGATCACAGATATATATCTTATCAGATTTAAATATATATTCAAAATATCATATATATATATATATAATTTTTGTTTTTTATAAATATTTTTAATATAATACTTTTTTAATATAATAAGATTACTAATGAAAATTACCTTTTGTTATAAATAAATTTTTGAGAATTATTAGATTAGGAATTATTTATAGATAAATATGATTCAAAATATAATATAAATATATATATGTTTCATTTTTTATAAATAAGATTTTAATATAATATTTTTATTTATAGAATATGATTAGTAATAAAAATTACTTTTTGTTAAAATTAATTTTTTTAACAATTAATATTCGTGATTTTTTTAGATTAAAATTCCTTTTTAGGTTAAGATTTTTTTTAGATTTGTATATGCTAAATACTGAAGAAATATATTTAAATATTTTTTATCTAGTTTTAAAAAAAAATCTAGGAGAATTTCATATCATTGGACCTCACACGTGGAAAAATCATGTTAATTACTAACTTTGAAAAACCTTCTGTATATAATAAGATTTGGTAAATGGATAATTGTATTATACAAAAACCAAATATTGAATTCGATTTTTTCTATTTTTTATTGAATTTGATTTTTGTTTATAAAATAAAATATTAATAACAGAATTTTAAGATTAGGATATAATTAATTATTTGCTAAACTAATGTGGATAATTGTATTATACAAAAACCAAATTTTGAATTCGATTTTTTCTATTTTTTTGTTGAATTCGATTTTTTTTTATAAAATAAAATATCAATAACAGAATTTTAAGATTAGAATATAGTTAATTATTTGCTAAACTAATATGGATAATTTTATTATACAAAAACTAAATATTGAATTCAATTTTTCTATTTTTATTGAAATTTGATTTTTTTAAATAAAATAAAATAATAATAATAGAGTTTTAAGATTAGGATATAGTTAATTATTTGCTAAACTAATTTGGATAATTGTATTATACAAAAACCAATTATTGAATTCGATTTTTCTATTTTTTTGTTGAATTCAATTTTTTTATATAAAGTAAAATGTTAATAATAGAATTTTAAGATTAAGATATAGTTAATTATTTGCTAAACTAATGTGGATAGTTGTATTATACAAAAACCAAATATTGAATTCGATTTTTTTTATTTTTTTATTGAATTCGATTTTTTTTATAAAATAAAATATTAACAACAGAATTTTAAGATTAGGATATAGTTAATTTTTTGCTAAACTAATGTGGATATTTGTATTATACAAAACCAAATATTGAATTCGATTTTTTCTATTTTTTTATTGAATTCGATTTTTTATTTACAAAATTTCAAGATTAGGATATATTTAATTATTTACTATTGTTTTAATGTTAGGATTCAGTTCCTTTATATAATAGGATTTCAAATAGAAACAAATATTTTGTGATGAAGATATAATTATCTTTTTTAACTGTTTTGAATATATTAGCAAAAAAATTATGATCGTTGGATTTGACACGTGGAAAAATCATATTAATTACAAACTTTGAGAAATCTTACATTATATAATAAGATTGTAGTATTAAAATGGTTATAAATATCTAATTGAATATTTGAAAAAGCCATATAATCTATTAAAAATATTTATTAGAAGCATATTTGTTAGAAATTTGGAAGACATTATTGTATATAAGAAAAAGATTTTCAATAAAAGAAGTGAAATGAACATATCCGCTAAGTTGCACTTAGTTTAATGATTATGCACTTAGTTTAATGATTATGATAACTTAATTAATAATTTATTATCAGAATTTAGTTTATACTCGCTGTATTATTGTAGTTTAAAAACAGATTTTTAGGCGTGAACAAAGCTATGGATCACATATCCAAAGAAGGCAAACAAATCACGTGATCTGTCACCAAGTCACGTGATAACCTGTCTTTATTCATGCCACGTGTCTGAACCTCTTACCACGTGTCCTTTTCTTTTAGCTAATATAAATCCCGACAAAACTGAACAGAGAAAAAGAATCAGTCGGGTTAATAAATTGTACGAAAAAGTACACGTGGTACAATGCTTTTGGTCTTTGACTGCTGACGTGTCAGTGTCTTTATTATGACATTAAGCTTTTATTACGATTATGACACGTGGCAGTATATGACTGATTTGTTTATTTCAACAACGAGACCACTTCTTTTGATTTTGTTGTTATCCGATCCGATTTTTTCCGATTTTGCGGGTCGACCCGATACGGGTACAACATTTTTTTAGTAAAGTTTTTTTTTTTTTTTCAACAAACAATTTTTTTTAACTAAATAAACAAGTCTTACTTGGTATTTAAATTTTACTTTAGTTGGTAAATAACTGATCTTATATCATTAGGGTTTAAACAATATGTTGTTAGTACATATGAAATGTGTTTTTTTTTTTTTAGTTTTTGGTTAACAATCTTATATTAATTGAAATCGTTTTAAAAGCCAAAAATCAGGATCATGAATTTGGTTATGCAATTTAAATTACAAAGTTGAAGAAGATTTTTTTGTAATAATTTTTTTTTATTCAAGTATTTAAAAATGTTTTTTGACCAAATAGTTATATATTCATTTATACTGCATTTTCTACTTTATTTATAAAGCGTAATTGTGCTCTAAATTGAAATGTATCCAACCCGTTGTTAGAAAAAATTTATTTTAATTTTATTTTAGTTGATATTTTAAGATTTCTATGCAAAATGTATTGTGTTTTTAGTATATCTGATTATTTGAATTCAGCTTGATTTGTGATTAGTTGAATTATTTTTAAATTTGTGATAAAACATATTTTATTTAGGAAAAGTAAACTAATTAAAAAAAATTTAATATGTGAAATTTCTATAACATCAACTAAAACCAAAGAGAGTATTAAAGTTCGAAACTATCTCTTAAGTTGCTCATATTTAAATGCTATTTTTTCCTGAAAATGTTAAGAGATAACAATAGAAGTAGTACTATTGCTTAAAGTTCAGTTAAAAGTTTCAGATATTAATAAATCGATAACCTTAAAGTATACGTGAAGTATATAAACTCTGTAATGTATAAATAAATTGAATTTATTCGAACCAATAGAATAACAAAAAATAAAAAACACAATTGGAGTAAAGACAAAAGAGTTTACTCTTTGATGGAGTTATTGGTAAATAATATTTTGTCTGAAATATGATTTGATATTTCCATAAATTTTGGTTCCTGTCACCATTTTTTGGGATTTAGCAAAGATCTTTATGGAAGAATTTGTGTTATGAATTTTATAACCAATAATGTTATATAAATGGTTATATTTTAAATTTAATATCTTAGAAAATACTAGTAGTAGATTTTGGACACGACTAAATGACTTTATTGTCTCTTACAATAAATACAGAAATAGACAAGAAAAATAATTGGTAAATTGGAGAGGCCATGTTAGCCGTTGGATGTCGCATTCGTATGAAACGTTATTGTCAAGTTTCTATTCTAATAATAATATGCAATTATGATTTTCAAGAGCTATTTTTGTTTTTCTTATTTTTTTTGTTAATCATGAGAGCAATGTTGATAATGATACTTGTTTTCTTTATTTTGGTTGAAACATAATTTGCATAATGAACAACAGAAATTGTATTTAATGTCCAATTTTACAGTTTTTAAACCAGATTTTAATCTCAAACAATCGCATATTCCTGCTTAATAGAGTTCCATATTAAGTTACAAATTATTGTCTATCTAATAATTGATAAAAAAGACCAACATATTAGTTAGTATTTCAAAATATATGAAATATTGTTGGAGATGTATGATTCAGTGGTAGTGACCATTTTAGTATTTTTTGGACACCAGAGTTTGAGTTTTTCTGGATGCAAAAGAGAGAGAAAAAAAAGAATTTTAAAATATGAGTTTTGGTTATAGTTCAGACATTATCGATTTCTTTAATTAGAAATAATGAATAAAGTTAAAAAAGAATACGTGAAATATTTCTGGTCAAATGATTAACTCTAAATGTGTAGCTTTATCTATGGAAGTTCAACTTTAAGAACTTATATAATTTGTAGGGAGTTTTAGAGAAAGATTTGGTATATGAATTTTAATCCAATTGTTACAATAAAAATGAAATTATCAAAATAGCTAAGAAGTTTCTTTTTGTTTTATTTTCTTTTCATGAAATTGGGCCAACATATGTTTTCTTCAGTCCTATTATATGATAGATAAATGGGCTTCTTAGCTTGTTATAGGCCCATATTGTAAATTTTCTTACGTAGAAAGCCCAATCCATATTTTGTGATCCACTTCTGAAGTGAGAACATTTTTCTATGTGAAGCAACACTGTCACATTTCCACTTTGTTGGTTTTTGTGAAAACTCTTCTCTCTTCATGTTTGGTGTTATATGAGAAGTGAGAAACTTTTTTTTTTCTTTTAGACGAATCAAACATTTAATTTTCTTTTTGTCAACGACAATTATCAATATGTGTCACAAAAGTCGTTTTATTAGTCAAATTCCTACAGATATCTCGTAATCGGTAGGACACGATCCTTAATTATGCATGTTTTTAGTGGACTTTCAACCAATTATTGTATTAAAGATCACTTGAAATTAAACCATTTATTAGATAAATAGAAATTTCAATATTATGATGTCATATATCCTTGTCAAATTTTTGTTTGTTAACAATTGAATTGAGATTCCATTACTCAAATTTTAAATTTATTACACAGAATTACATATCAAATTCTGATAAAGAAAACTATCTGAATTAGACACATTTTCGTATATGCAGTTTAATATCTTTACTATATAAATATCTACTATATAGAAAAAAATAATAAACATAGATTACATAAAATTTTATAACTTGTGCCTTAACAATAGAAGATCAATAATAAAAAATCCGAATACAAAGAAAAGGAGACAAAACATGTGAAAACAAAAATGCAGTTCATATTCACTACAAGAAAAAGTTTATATTGATACGTTATATTTGGTTATAACACATACTTTATTACATATGATGATATTATTTTGAACTTGAGATAATTCGTAAATAGTTGCAACACATCACAAATACATATTGATAACAAAAACGTTATATGATACTCGTGACAAATCAATTTAGTAATAATTTTTGTTACAAAATCGTTGCGGAATATAGTCATAATGATTCATAACAAATAAAATTCATAACAAAATTGCATACAAAACATTATAAATTATTACTAATATTCATAGTCAGAATATAATTATCACAATAAGTCAATTTTTTTTGGTAACTACGATATATTTGTGGATTTTAATTAGCCCTGGAATCATGATCCGTTATCCGTCAAATATCCGGATCCGTATCCGTTTTTTATCCGAAAAACGGATATTTGGGCCAAACGGATACGGATCATGATTTCACGGATCAGCGGATAACGGATACGGATACGGATAATGCAAAAATTTTAAACGGATATCCGTGGATATCCATTTTTTTTTTCCAGAAAAATTTAATAATTTAAATATATTTTCAATATTTAAATAATTTTTTTAATATTTAATATAATTTTTTAAAATATTTTAAGTATTTTTTTATAAAAGTTAATTTTTATATTTTAAAATTTTAATAAATTTTAATAGTAAAAAATAATAATAATTAAAAAACGGATATCCGCGGATATCAAAAGTCTGGATATCAGTTTATTTTTACGGATATCAAAAGTCCGGATATCAATTTATTTTTACGGATATCAAAAGTCCAGATATCCGTAATTTCGGATACAGATACAAATCAAAATATAACAGATATCACAGATACAAATACAAATATTTTAAAAATGTCCGGATATTCGAGAGTTAGTTTTAATGATAGTTGATACTATAGATATTTTTGTGAGATACATTTGTGTGGTACAAATATTAAATTACAAATTTTAATTTGATGCAATCATTTGTTTATTCCTAAGTGTAAAGGTGACGAGGATCGAATTACTCTATTATTCTATCGATAAATTAAAACAGTAGACCTAACTTGGTGAATGATGGTTCGCTACTCAATAGTTATTTCATAAGTGTAATATTCAAACTTTTCTTGCTGCCTTCCTCTAGCTATATCGTCAAACCATATACTATATCTTATTTAATAACATGAACATTAAAGCTTTTCATAATCACTTTGTTGAAAAGAATAATTCTCTAAATGAACACAAAAGATTAGAAGCCAAAAGTATACAATGTAAATAAGTATATTTTATGTTACATAGAATAATATAATAATGTACACGCAATAGTGATGCATTAACTTGAAGTGCCAGCATATAAAGTCTCATTAGCTCATATAATAGAACATCTTCAAGTTATTTATTTATTTTATTATCATGAGGTTCGGTCCTGCGACCTAAACTTTTGGCTTCTGAACATATATTTCCCAGATTCGAAAGAGTCCAATGTAGATATTTCTCGCCAACACTCGAATCTAGAGTATGGGAAACTTATCTCTATCTTTTTACCATCAGCCTTGATTTTTTTTTGGCACTGATCCCACCTTATAGACCGCAGACTCTATATGGAACTCATCCTGAACATATTCAACCACCTCAACCAACTCATCCTGGGCATCAACCCTGATTTCAAGTTATTTTTGATTAAATAAAAATGCAACACACAGATTGGGGGACGTTGAAAGCAGTGAGGTGTGTTTGTCCTCTGCGCAAGGCAAAGAGGTCACGAGCTCATTGTAATTTTAAAGGTCAACCTAACTCTTATCTCTTTTTTTTTTTTCTGACGTTAGCCAATAAATCAGGTCTCCTCACAATGTTTTTTTGTGTGTTTGTAGTATTTGTTTTGGTTGGTCCAATAGAGTTTTCTTGCGGGGCCAATCTAGCTCAACGAATACATGACAAAACAGCAGAGAAAAAAAAACGTTAAAGATATAAGTTTTGTTTTTCAATATAAACATGTGTGCGTTATAATTCTATTTCTATTTTTGTTATTCACAAGTTTTGATATGATGTTTTAGAGGAAATTTTTTATTCCAAACCGTTTGATTTTTTTTTCCATTTTTATGCAATATTTATTATATTTTTATCTATTTTGACTATTTAAATTAGGGAGATTAATTTCTAATTAGTTAAAGAATTATTATCTACAAGTGCTCTTTGATTTAGTGGTCAGTTAATAAGTTTACTAAATACAGACGTATTTACACATCCAGAAATCAAGTTTCACTGCTTATGTTATGTAAGAACTTGACTAATAGATCGACCATTTATGATATAATGTTGATAAAAAAAATTTATTATCTAGAATTAAAGTACTAGTTTAATTAGAAAAATTAAAAATTAATTTTTTTTAATATATGTGAAAAAACTAAAAACATCATATACACATAGATAATGATACAAAACCTTTAACATTTCTCTAAAACCTGTAATTAGACAAACATATTTGTTTAAAGTCGAATTTTCTAAACTAACAAGTATGATATTTAATTATTTGAACAATTTTTTTTTGAGGGGGAGGGGGGTCGAAGAGACATTGTCTCTATAATTTCAGTTTTATAAGCTAAATAATAGATATAAATATATCAAATAAAAATGTGTGTTAACAGTTATTTTTTGTTATATAGATTAGAGGAATTTTTTTCTTTTTTTTTGGGTCAGCAACTAGATTAATAAAGTGTGATCCATAGTATATCCTATACCATAAATCCCTTTTTTATTATACTAGTGTAATGAAGAGGAATTGAACCTCGATGTCCTAAGTTATTAACTAGATCATTCTAACTATTAGATTTACAGTAATTCAGCGATTAGAGAAATTATTATGAGAATAATTATATATAAATTATTATAAGGAATGTGATATTTCACGTGTTGCAGATGAAGACAAATTACTACGGACGGTGGAGTATCCCCGCCGCAATCTAGCAAGAATTTCACCAAATCCATTACTTCGTATTTCAAATTAAATTCGATTTTTTTCACAAAATAATGTTATTTTCTGCATTCAAAATAATAAATTTTCACTATTAAATACATTTTCTTTAAATTTTATATACATAAATGAAGAGTAAATTCAATCCACAATTTGGGTGTAAATCAAAAATGTATATCCAAAATCATTTAAATATTTTTTAAAAAAATATTAGAGCACAACTACCGGTTCATTACTCAAGTTACTACATAATATAAGCGATAGAACTCGATCTTAAGATATGTAAATATACTTATTTTTAATAAATTTACCACTTATCACTTACCGGTAGAATTAAGATCACTTGAATCATTTAAATATTTATAAAATATAAAAATCATTCAAAATATGTGGTTCAATACATTCTAAATATGAGTAGATGCTGAGTCAGAGATGTGTCAAAATTCATAGCTAATCGAGATAATATTATACACGTCACGCTGACTTGTTTTTCTCTTCCCAACTTGTATATTTCTATAAAAAAATTTCAAATAAATAACATTAAATATCACAAAAACAAAAAAGCTACAGCTGTTCTTCTCAAATCCTAATTTTTTGCTGCTAAGGACTCATTTATTCAATTATTTCACAATTCAGGACACTTTAGATTTTCCTTTACTTAAGATTTCGGTTTTTCTCATTATTTTAAGTTATCTTCAACAGCTTTTTTAGAATATACAGATACGTTTGACCATTCTATTAACACAATGTGATAAACCAACACAGAAAAAAATCCAAATCCATCCAAAATTAGATAATTTTACATTCCAAATAATCAAAAATATCTTTTGAATTATCTTTTAACAAAATAGTAAAAATAAACATTCTATTAACACAAATACGATAAACCAACACAGAAAAAAATCCAAATCCATCCAAAATTAGATAATTTTACATTCCAAATAATCAAAAAATATCTTTTGAATTATCTTTAACAAAATAGTTTAAAAAAAAACAAAACGCGTCAAGAGATATTTTAAAAAAGTAAAATTAATATTGACATAAGATAGATTTAAAAAAGACTCACAATTCCGCGCGTGTAAAACACAAACACGTAATCAAACTTCACGTGTAACTCACGTGATTATAAAAGCGCGTGAGTTTTGGTGTAACAGAAGATACGGAGAAGTGTCATTAATTTCAGTTTGAGGACAGAACATAAGTTAAGTTTGAGATCTAAGTACTTACACTGTCTCCAAATCTCTAGGAAGGACTTTTTTCATTGAATCAATATAAATACCATTCTTCATTCTCTTCTCTCTTCACCAAATTTCTTCATAACAATTCACAAAATATTTCTCGTTTTTTTTTTGTTGTTTTATCTAAATTTTTGTCAAATTCTTCAAGATGACTATCCTTCTCGAACATGTTTCTGGTAACGTTTCATTGCTTCGTTTAGCTAATTTTGATTAATGCAATATCTAAATACCTATGGTTAGATTGATTTACATAAGGTTCATAAACATACACAACTCTTGATTAGATCGAAAAAACGAAATCCAGACGAGTTTTTTAGTATGAAACAGACTGGTTTCTTATACTATTGTAACGTTTTAGAATCTGTTTTTTTTTTGTCAATATTGGGGTATAACTGGTTGGCTCATTAGCCAAATCTCTGCATAATGCAGATGGCAATGCACCTGCTTTTAGTGGAGTTACCATCTGCTATTAGGTTAAAGACCCCTTACTTTTAGAATCTGGTTATGATCAAAATTTTGTGTGAATATTAGACAACTAATGGTGCATGTGAACGTGAAGATTCGAAGTGTGATTATATTGAAATTAATTGTTGTGGTTATGATTAAATACAGATTTAAGAGTAGAGGAAAAGAAAGTGATAGAGGGTGAATTGGTGCTTGATGGAGGTTTTGTGGTTTCACAATCTAAAGCAATCGTCGATGGATTTGATGCTCCTGAAATCAATTTTTTGGGCCATTCTTTTAGGTTTGTTTTTTTGTTTATTTTGTCCTCATTATAATGAATTAATCCACATTTAACATGTTTTTATTAATAAAGTATTTTGTTTTTTTAGGGATTATGAGAATGGTTTAAGTGAAAGACAACAAGGTGTTGAGGAATTCTACCGGATGCAACATATTAACCAGACTTATGACTTTGTAAGCCAAACAAATCTTATTTTAAAAGTTGTTTTTCATTAGTCTACACAGGCGTGGTAATACTAAAATTTGAGAATGTAGTAATATGCTATTTTCGGGTTTTTTTGGTACTAAATTAGTTGGATTAGTTGGATATTATGGACTCGTTAACTATTTATGGAAAAAAGTTTTTGGCTGGTTCGGAATTTCTAGTGTTTGTACTTTCTATTAAAGTTGTTTTCATTAGTTTATATGGCTATAGTCGAAATAGTAATACTAGAATTTGGAAAAGTAGTAATATGTTATTCCCGAGTTTTTT
Organism: Lepidium aucheri; assembly: GCA_900406435.1. Classification (NCBI taxonomy): domain Eukaryota; kingdom Viridiplantae; phylum Streptophyta; class Magnoliopsida; order Brassicales; family Brassicaceae; genus Lepidium; species Lepidium aucheri. Next base: position 46,051 of record OVBA01000039.1, on the reverse strand, counting down.
TGGTACCGGATTAGTCAGATATTAATTTATTGAACGATAGACCTATTAAACTGATTTTGGAGAAAAGTTTTTGGCTAATTCGGAACTTCTAGTGCTTATAATGCTCATAGTATTTCTGTTACGTTAGATTGCTCGAGGTTGTAAGAAAATATTGTCTTTACTAGGCAAACTAACAAAGTTTGAAGTGTATAATTAAATAGTAAAACTAAAAAATTTGGACAGGTGAAGAAAATGAGAGAAGAATATGGCAAACTCAACAAAATGGAAATGAGTATATGGGAATGTTGTGAACTATTGAACAATGTGGTGGATGATAGTGATCCTGATCTTGATGAGCCTCAAATTCAACATCTTCTTCAAACTGCTGAAGCCATTCGCAGAGATTATCCTGATGAAGATTGGCTCCATCTTACTGCCTTAATTCATGGTACTTATCTTGTTACATTCTGATTATTACAACACTATTTAAGTTAATGATTAGGACAGAACAAATGATTTGTTATGTTGAATATTGACCAGTCAACAATTCAATGTGAATATAGTTTGATTAAATTACTTAGGGGTTGGAATATCCGGAAATTTGTTCTTATTCGTAATTCGTTCGATTTTAATTTAATATTTGATTTTACGATTCGTTTCAGTTCGAATTTTTTTGGATAGTTAGAAATTCGGAAATACGAATCTTTTTTAGCTAGATTAGATTTACAAGATATATTTTAAAAATTTTGGAAAATAAATATAAGATTTTAAATTACTATTGTTATTTTAGATCTTGGAAAAGTTCTACTTCTACCGGAATTCGGTGGTCTTCCTCAATGGGCTGTTGTTGGTGATACGTTTCCAGTTGGATGCAGTTTCGACTCGGCCAATATTCACCATAAGGTAAAATATACAATAGTGTCATTATTGGGTTGAATAATTAGGATCTTGATGTTTTTGTTTGTCAACAATTAAATCGACAAAATTCGATCTATAATCAAAGTCAACTTTTATTTTTTTTATTTAATCTACCAACTTGTAGAGAGGAGAATCGAATCCTTGATACCATAATTATTTGCTGAATCATCCCAACCACCAAACTCATAAAAACTCAACGAATTTTGATATATTTAACATAGCTCTTAATATATATATATTTATTTATCATTGTTAATTCTTGCAGTATTTCAAAGGAAATAAGGATAACAACAATCCAAAGTACAATACAAAAAATGGAGTTTATAATGAAGGATGTGGATTGGACAATGTTCTCATGTCATGGGGTCATGACGATTACATGTATTTGGTAAGAAAATTATACATATATTTTCTTCTTATTATTAATTATACACAAAAATATTCTAATTTTTTATTGATGTCATAAATTAAATAGGTGGCTAAAGAGAATGGCACAACTCTTCCTCATGCTGGTCTCTTCATTATTCGTTATCATTCCTTTTATCGTAAGTTTTGGATATTTATCTGCATTATATGTTTTAATAAATTAATTATAAAAATTGTAGTTTTTTGTATTATTAAAACTAAAATTGAAATAAATAACAATGCAGCATTGCACAAGGCTGGAGCTTACACACACTTGATGAACAATGAGGACAAAGATGATCTCAAGTGGCTTCATGTCTTCAAGTAAGACTTTTAAATTTTTTCATTCATATAATTTCTATTTATGTAATTATAAATTATGTTATTCTAATGAATAAAATTTGGAATTGCAGTAAATATGATTTATACAGTAAGAGCAAAGTTCTTGTAGATGTAGAAGAAGTTAAGCCTTACTACATTTCTCTCATCAATAAGGTAAAAAATATTTAATATTTTTAATATAATATGAATTTATAAGACAATATGCAATATTTAAGATTTTTTTAATTAATTTGCAGTATTTTCCGAAGAAATTAAAATGGTGAAATATAAAAAGATGAAAGATCATTGATTAACTAATGTTTGTACTTGGAGAAGAAGATCAAAGGTTGAGGAAGCTTCTATTGTATACAACGGAATTTGATTCTATCTAAATAATAATAATAAAAATTGTGGTGTCGATTCTTATTTTATTTTCCCACCGTTTAAGAATTATGTTGTACGATTTAAGCATTTTAATAAAAATAATTATTTTTTCTTAAATTTTTATAGTTTTTTTTATAACAATTGGATCGACAAACCTAAAACCACCCATAATATATTTCGAATCTTGGTGCAAATCATTAGTTGGATCATTCTAACTATTAGACTGAGATCTATTTGACAATTTCTATAGTTCTTAATTTTTCATTATTTATTATTTTACATTCTTATGAATTTAATTGGAAGTTAATGATGCAAGTGACCTTTATCTTAGTGGCGAACGGTAAGTCTACTAAAAGCAGGCGCACTTGCACATCTATATTTTAAGTCTTACCGGAAGTTAATGATGTAAGTGGTTTTTAGCTTAGTGGCAGATGGTAAATCTACTAAAAACAGGCGCATTTGCACATCAAGATTTTAAGTCATATTCATTATGCATGAATTTAGCTAATGGGCCAGCTATTTATAGCCCAATGAAGATTAAAAAAAAAATTGGAAGCTAAGATAGTGGACAATGTCCTCCATTGACAATCCTTATTATCATTCTTCTCTTTATAATAGTTGGATTCCAAATTGGTTGATTGCAATGCTAAATTATTGGCATTCAATTATTTTTTTAATAAGAAAAACTTATATAATCCTCTTTTGGAAGCATCTTTAGATAATATTACAAACACACTTGATGAAACGAAAATACAAAACAAGGATTTAGAATTTAGTGGGCTTTGTCCATAAGTTGTATAGGTGAAAGTATGTTGGCTTTGCTTGTCTCCACAATGCAACCATTCATTACCATTTCTTCCAACATGAAATGAGCTTTCTCCAAATGGAACATTATGTCAAGCTCACACTGCATTAGCAAAAGTTATACAATCAAAAGAAGAAACAAGACTGTGTGTTCGATTCGAGACTACTATGAAAGCAAGACAACTTACCACATTTCCAAAGTGCTTGTCCATTGTTTCGACCAAAAGATGTATGAACTCTAGAATAGCCAGCTCGTTCTATAACAAGAATCAGCAAGCAAACAATTCAGAGACTTGATGAAAGCAGAAACGAATTAACTAAGCTAAGAGCTTTAGTGTTTGTTAGAATAATAAACACTCTTCCATGTTGTTCCTCCATAGCATACTTGAAATCATATAATTTGAGATCAAAATTGAATTGCAGCTCATAAGATATTAGACAGATGAATATTACAAACTTACTTCATCGTCATCAACACCAACCATGAAGAAGAGAGATGCGTAACGCCTGTAAACTATCTTGTAGTTGCGATGCTCGACAAATGAACACTGTTTATAAAGAACAAATGCAGCAAATTCAGTCTGATGCTGTAAAGCTGAACAGAATTCATGAACAAAAACTGATCAGTCTGTTGGTGTTAGAACATCCAAATAGAGAGAAACTCACAAGACAGACTTGATCCTATATTCCTTCACGAACTTGATCCATCTGGAACTTGTCAAAACAGGTGTGTCGCCACTCCACATCTTGAACGACATCTCAAAAATCCTTCACGCCCTTTAACCGCATGATTCTCTACTTTTCCAATCACTTCTTCCATCACCATCTTCATCTGTTCTTTCCCTAACATGAGCCTGAATTGATCTTTTTCACATCACTCTCCATCACTTGTTTCCGCATCGCTTTGCTGCATCTCCCCAACATTTCAGAATCATGAACAAACATCTTTCTAGGAGGATAGTTCATTTTCTGTATTTTGTACTTCCAACGGACCATGATATCTAGCATTTCTTCTGTGTCGTCTACCCTGTAGGGGTCATGGTCCATTGGAGGTGGACGACATAGAAGAAACCTAAGGATCATGGTCCGTTGGAAGGACAAAATACAGAAAACGAAAAATAGATGTTTGTCCATAATTATGAATTTCTGATGTGTTGGGGATATGCAGCAAAGTGTTGCGGAAAAAAGTGATGGAGAGTGACGTGAATGAAGACCAATGCAGGCTCATGTTAGGGAAAGAACAGGTGAAGAAAATGATGGAAGAAGTGCTTGGAAAAGTAGAGAATCCTGGGGTTAAAGGGGTAAGGTAAAGATATTTGAGATGTTCCGGATGGATCAAGTTCGTGTAAGAATATGGGATAGAGTCGTCTTGTGATCTAAACAACACAAACTCTTAACATCTTTCTAAGCTTCTCAGCTTCCATTAGCCTTTTACATAGCAAGAAGAAACCAAAAACACTAAACAGAGAGCACAACGTAGCTAGGAACAAAGATAATCCTTGTCTTGAAAAATATATATCAGATTAGTTTGATACCAATTGGCCAATGGTCCGGTGATTCATAAATCGGCTCTGTATTAGAGTCTAGATTACCAACAAAATTACTTCAATTCTCAGATCGAATAACACACAGAGACTTCAAAATCAATGAACAAGCAATAAAAGGCAATGTCAAATCGATCCATATCCAAAGATAATCTAAGATTCCATAATTCGCAATAATTCCAAACTAACTACGACTCTAAATAATCACAACAGACATCAAAATTGACCTAAGGAGACGAGATTCAACTATAATCAAAACCGATCTAGTCGAAATTAGAAGAGAAGAGAGAAACCTGCTGGTCATTGCGAGCGAGGCATTTACGAACGATCTCGCCTTCAAGAGCTCGACGTTCTTCGAGAGTGAGCCATTCGTAATACTGAGCAAGACGAGTCTGGCCTTGCTTGTTAACCATCAATATGAACCTAATTCCCATTTCGAAGCTCTCTTCTGAATTCGTTTTTCTTCTTCTTCTTCTTCTCCAAAACTTCAGATCTTACGATTATTACTTCTTCTTCTTGGAGCTAGACACGTCATTTCTATTCTGTTCAAATTATTTTCAGCTAGATTTATTTAAGCAAAAAAATAGATAAACAAATAAATTATATTGGGTAATTTGGGCCCGTATAAGCCCAGTAGTGTAAGGGCCATGTCATTACCAAATTCTGATTAAACCGATTCGATCAGATGCAATCTATTCAACAAGTTGGCCCAAATAAGCCCACTAATTATTTTTCTGTTGTAATTGTTTGATTTTTGTAATATATAAATAATAAATCCATAAAATCTAACCAAACAATAATTGTGTATATATATATATATTTTGATAATTAACAATAATATTATATTGCACAAAAATGAAACCTGCATTAAGCCAAAACTAATAACAAAACCACCATATGAAATTCTATTTATTTTTTGTATATTGTTAGATTATTATGAAGAGACAAACTGTGTTTGTTTGAAAGTTATTGGTTTTGACAAGTCATTTCAATGATATTGACAAATTTTAGTGTCCAAAATCATATTCATATTCATTTTTATTATAGAGTAGTTCAATAATTTGACAACTTTTGTAATGTTGTAATTTTCATGTATATATATTCAAGTTTTATATATTTTATATAATACTTAACAAATCTATGGGATAATAATGATGGCATTTATCTTCAAAAGTGGTACAATGGATCATGGAATACAGATGAATCTCTATTGTTTCTTATGAATGCAATCAATGGCGCATGCCATAAGCTAAAATAAATAATTGTTGATTATGAATGTACTCTAAAGTCAAAATGAATGTTCCTTTTGAAAAAACCTTTAAAACTCATCATTTGAGAAACACTACAAGTAGATAAATTATTAATATAAATCATATAAGTTTAAAACTGTTTTGTAAAAAAATGTTAGCTGAGACTAACTTAAATTTTAATATCATGTATTTTATGGGTAGTTCCACTTGGGTAAGATATTTGAAAAAAATAGTTCAGAAACAGGCGACCGGAATTAGCAGTTAGCAAATATTTATAAATAAGTTTGTTTAAAATCAACGGTTAAACATACACACAAAATTTCAGACGCTTATTTTAATTACTGGTTTCTAAACATATATTTAACTGTTGATTTTAAACGAAATTGTGAATGATAGTAAAATAAATAATAGAAATATAAGTGTTGGAGATATTACCAATCAAACCCATATTAGCAATTATGAAAGATTAAAATCATGAAATATTATAAATTTTTTATATTCTATACCTTTTCTCACTAAGATAATAATGATGAAGAAAAATGATTAGTGGGAAAAATCTTTGAACCAAAAATGTCAAAACCTAATCAATGAGTGGATTCTTCAACTTCACTTCTTCGCATTCACATGAAATCTCATCCACTATATTTTATGTAGTAGTCATTAGTGCGCTATAACCAAACCTAGTTATCAATATATGTGGACCAAAACCTATTAAATATAACACATATCCATATTTATATACAACTTGTTTTTTCATTTTTGTCAATATTGGATCTATTAATCAAATTCCCGTATAATATACGCGGCGGAATTCAATTTATGGACGTATAAGTACATCTGTCTTTAATAGACTTACTACCTAACAATATTAATATTGGACCACAATGACTGACCCATTAATCAGATTCCTATATAAATCTTTTATGTGGTGGAACTCGATCCCGAGTAATATATGTGCGCCTGCCTATAGTATAGTTACCATCAGCCAATAGACTAAAGTCCACTTGCGCATATACAACTTTTTTTGTAATGTATTATCTAATTTATTAGCCAAAAATACTAATTTTGGACTTATATGGAGACATACGAGCTGGATGCTTCGCAATCAAACATATGATTCATACAAATTGTTTGTATTCTTGTTAGATTTTTCAAGTATTTATATACTAATAATTTGTGGACATTCTTTTGTTTTTATTTTGAGACACTAGTTCGTGCTTGGGCTGCCCCAGATATAAGAAACATACATTTCTTTTTCTAGAATGATTTTGTATTTTTCTTAATTATTTATTGATATTTGTTATCTTGTGGAATTTTGTATGGATACTCATTCATTTTGTATCCTTTTGTACCAATATTTACATTTGTGGAATGAGATATCAAAAGTCATCTATGTGTGACAAATTACTTTTGAAAAGTAATTATACTTATATTATCTAAATAATAGTCTTTGGTCTAAACAATTCTGCAATGATGTAACTCGTTAGGTATCTGTCAAAGTGTGAAACATCTGAACCAAAATCTATAACTTAGCTGATTTAGTAAGTGCATATAAGTTTTAAATAGGTGAATCAAATTCTTAGGTGATCAATCACAAAGCTTCAATCTCCAAACTTCTAGTCACTATACCATACACACTAGGTTTACATTTAAGTTTTAATATAGATAATTTTCTCTTTTGATTAAAATGAAAATGTTAATAGTTAATAATATTGATTTTATATAGTTTGTTAAAAACCTGTATAACAAAGTTTGTGGTTTAAAAAGGTTTAACTATAAAGTGTTTTGTCGATCAAATTATTGATAAACATAAGTTATGTTATCGACTCAATAAAAATAACAAAATTTATAAGTTATTAATGTATCGACTTATATATATATATATATATATATATATTTCTTAAAACGAAGAATGCTAAGAGCTTAATCATAGAAGAACAAATATAGTGGAGAATTATTAAAATTAAATGTTACTTTTTGATTAGTTATCTACTAAGACTAGATGGGCCATTAAGATTTTTTTTTATATAACATTGGACTACAACCGTTTTATTAGTCCGGTTCAATTCTAAGATATATAAGTATATCTACTTTTAGTAGATTTACTACATACTATTAAGCTAAAAGTCATTTGTAATGAGTCATTAAAATTATATATTAATTTTGAGTACTTTGTATATAAAATAGATGAGTCATTGTGGGAAATATATCGGTGAGTGTGTGTGAGTGTGTCCCCTCCATGTGTGGCGATAAAAATCATAATCACACAAGTCAACATTATCTCATCACATTTCATACTCACAACTCACACCCTCCTATTTAATTGAAAAAATATATATAATTATTTTTTATTATTTACTATATAACTAAAATATATATTTTATCGTTTTATAATTTCCTTTTTTATCACATGCGTCGGTGGTTTTATTGCTTTACATTCTTATTTTCGTGAAATGACAGAAAAAGGAACTGATATGACAGATCAATATTATGTTACCAAAATTGGAGAAAGTGGAAACACCATTGTTATCTACTACTTGTCCACTACAAAAATAAGAAAATAACTTTGCTAGTACTATAAATAAATATAGTTGTTTACTCAAATAATTATAACTCTAGTTAACTTTTTTCAATTTAAATCTATATAATAGTATGTTTACTATGTTTTCTCATAATTTATTCAATACGTTTTAAAGTTCTTTACATTTATTATTTATAAAAAATTGATACACACAAGAAATATCAATGTTGACTTTTGTGGGTAATCTTTCCTGTACGCTCCAAATTTTACAACTACTTAAAATTAAATTAAATTCTTAAAAAACTGCAAACTAAGTCTATGTACATTGGTAAATTCACAGTGGCGTTCACCAAAAAAAATTAAAAATTTTTAAAAAAATGAAAAAAAGAAAAAACCAACCAATCCGGGTTCGTCAAGATCCGAGTATGCGAATTGGTCGATTTTTTCTTTTTTTCTTGTTTTTCTTTTGAATTTTTTAATATTATTTTTTTTTTGTTATAAAATTCTAATGTTGTGAACCCGTAAGGTACTTGCTCTAAAAGTTTGACACTTGACATGAATCCTCTTAACCAGGAAGGTAAAAAGCCAAAATACGTTTTTGTATCATAAAGTTGTCAATAGTAACTTTTAATAATAATTTAGTTAAAAAATAAAAAATTATTTACACTAAATACCACAATATAACTTGAAATTACACAAAATGCTATCAATTTGTGATTCTTTGTTTTTGCCATAAAATTGGATTTTGTTGCATAGGCAAAAACACAAATGTACTCCTGAAGCTTGTTAAAAAAAGTTGGTGGCCATATGAGATAGATTTTCATAGTAGACAGAAATATTTCGGATATATGAGTTAGACGTTAAGAAAACACAAGTATATCTAGAAATCAAAATAAATTTATGCTTTGTTTGAGTAATTGGCAGTGACCATATAGTGTAGACTTTTATGATGGACAACAATATCCTGAATATATAGGATAGACGTCCACGAAAGACAAGTGTATTCAGAAATCAGAATAAACTTATGCTTTGTATCGAACAATTTATATATGTTAATAATCTATTTACGCGACATGTAAGTATGACGATAAATATAGACTTTTGTCTACCACGAACATCTAACCCATATATTCGGTACATTGCTGTCCATTATGAACATCTAACCTATATATTTGTCGTTTTTTTTGACCAAGTTTCAGAAGTATGTTTATCTTTTTGCCTATGCCACAAATATGATTTTATAACATTAGAGATAATTTTAAACTAATTATGGCACTAGAGATAATTTCTAATTTAAAAGTGGAATTTGTCAAGAAATAAATTTTCCTAAAACATAGAAACTTCAAACTTGATGTCTTTTGATATTGTCAAAGTAAAATTGACGACTATATGTTAATTATTACAAAGTACAACACTCAAAACAATGGTTATAAAATAATGAGACTTTTGTTAAATTAGAGCATGAGGAATCAAATCATAAGTTGAAACCAAAACAGTAACTCACAAGCAAAACTCCATCATTGATTTCATTACATTACCATTACATTGCCCCCACATAAAGCCTTTACTTACTCTCTCTTCTCCAATCAATGCTTCAACCACACTCTCAATACATTTAAACAACCTCACTAATCCTTCACAAATCTTCATTCTTTTCCCAAATGATGAAGCAGAAAGAAGACAACAACTTGAAGCTACAGTCTTTGTTTGTGTTCTTAAGTTTGATTCTAACAGATGGATATGGCATTGGAGTTGGAGTTGGAATTGGAGATGGAGATGATGGAGTTTGGATTGGTGGAGGAAACCCTTATTCTGATCCTGGTTCAGCTCCAAAGCAACAAACACAGATAAATACAGGAGCTTATAAAGCTCTTCAGTCATGGAAATCTTCCATTACAGAAGATCCATCTGGTTATCTTAAGACATGGATTGGTCAAGATGTTTGTTCTTACAGAGGAATATTCTGTTCTGGTTCTTCTATAACTTCAATAGATCTAAACAAAGCAAATCTTAAAGGCACCATTGTTAAAGACCTTTCTCTTCTTACAGACTTAACCATTCTTCATCTCAATAGTAACAGATTCTCAGGTCAAATCCCAGATTCATTCAGAAATCTAGAATCTCTTCAAGAGCTTGATCTCAGTAACAACAAATTCTCTGGCTCTTTTCCTCAAGTCATTATCTCAATTCCAAATCTGGTTTATCTCGATCTCCGGTTTAATGATTTCACAGGCACTATACCGGAAAATATCTTCAACAATCAATTAGATGCAATTCTTCTCAACAACAATCAATTCACCGGAGAAATCCCTCGGAATCTTGGATATTCATCAGCTTCTTTAATCAATCTCGCTAATAACAGATTATCCGGCGAAATTCCAACAACTTTCGGCTTAACCGGATCAAAATTGAAAGAGGTTTTGTTCTTAAATAACCAGTTAACCGGTTGTATACCGGAATCAGTTGGTACATTTTCCGACATTGAAGTCTTTGATGTTAGTTACAATGCCTTAATGGGTCATGTTCCTGATACAATCTCTTGTTTATCTGAGATTGAAGTGTTAAATCTCGGACACAACAAACTCTCTGGTGATCTTCCTGATTTGGTTTGTACTTTGAAGAATCTGATAAACTTAACAGTTTCTTTCAATTTCTTCTCTGGATTTAGCTCTGATTGCTCGAGTCTTAGCATTGGATTTGATTTCACCGGAAATTGTATTCCCGGAAAAGTTTATCAACGGCCACAACCGGATTGTTCGGCGATTCCGGGAAGCTCTTTGAGCTGTCTCAGAATTCCGACGCAGCCATTAACTTGTGCTGGTATTAGCGTTGGATTGAAGGTGACTCCATGAAAACAGAGTTTGAAGCTTTTATGTAATTTTGCTTTGTTACTTGTTTTTTTTTTTGGGCAATCTTACTAATTTGATCGACAAAGCTCGAGCTCTAGCCAAAATTCATATCGACAAAGTTCCGATCCATAATCAAATTATGTAATAATCAAACCCGAGTGTCTGAGGAAAATAACTACTACCACTGGACAACATTTCCTCGGTTGCTTTGTTACTTGATAGAAAGTGGGTTATTACGTATTAGTTATATTATTAATCAACTGATGTTATTTTGTAGATTTTTTTTCTTTATTTTTTTGTGTAATCTGATCTTTCAAAATGAATGTATGCTAAGGATATTTTCTTTGACTTAAAAGGGCAAATATTGTTGTGATGAAATTTTATTATGTTCATCAATATATTAATTGGTCTTCAATAAATTTGTATTAAGGATTTGGTTATGTTGTTGGTCCAAAACTGGTCCTGTTTTTGCCTAGCTTAATAAAGAAGTTTACAGTAAGCTATGACAAGCAAAGACTCATCAAAACATACGAAAATGAAATGTGATAAGACTTAACAAAACAAATATAAAAGAAACAAAATATACAAACATAGAAATGAAAAACCAAAAGGTGTTGAGAGGTTTCCCGTTTATAGGTGACCGCTAATTTAGAGTATTAGAGATTTTATATTATCCGTTACTGTAAATCAGAATTTTTGATATTGAGAATCGATGCATTTTTTTAAGGACTAAGAGAACTCATATGAATACCCCATCTAAAAAGTGTATTCGAACTTGAGTTTTACCGAAGCCTCTAGTCCATTATCACTTGGTAAAAGACGTTACATTAATAATGAATGCTCAATTTTGTTGATATTCATTGATGATATGTCGCTCTTATTACTTATGGCTAATAGCTACCAAAATGATTGATTCTACTAGTCATATCCATAGTTCAGAATATATATACACAAAGCTAGAGGGAGCTTCTCAAAGGTTTTGTTAATTACATGATGCATCATGTTTATATTTCCTTGGTTGTCTTAAAGAAATTTATTTTTCTTGTGTTATAATTAGGAGGAGATTAGCAAAGGAAATAAAAGACAAGTGGCATGATTGGAGTGAATGATTAAGCTAGAACAAAGGCGAGACGTCAATAGCAAATGGGGCTTAGAATAGCTCTTATGAATCCAACGGTTGAGATTTCATCTTACGACATTCTTCTTCGGTTCCTATTTATCGAGATGACCAAGTCCCCAAAGTTTGCAAATACGAAACCTAATCACGCAGAGTAAAAGCAAGCAAGAAGAAGAAGATAAAGTAAAGGACAATGTCGTGGCAAACTTACGTTGATGAACATTTGATGTGTGACGTTGGCGATGGTCAAGGTCACCACCTCGCAGCCGCAGCCATCATTGGCCATGACGGTAGTATTTGGGCTCAGAGCGCTAACTTTCCTCAGGTAATCATTCTATAGATCGTGTGTTTGTGATATTAGGGAATAATATTCCATATCGGAAATTGGAAAAAATCATCTCTAGTATATATAAAATATAGACTTTTCTCCTCATTGCCAATTGGTTTTGAGTTAGAAGCCCATATTCTAATATGGTATTAGAGCCCACGATCCACACTGTCCAACCTGATTCGACTCAAAATTGGTCCAATTATCGACAAGCCAAACTTAATATTTGTGCCGCCGATCTATCCCGAGCATACGAGATTAATGGCCAAAGAACCATTATCTCGAGGGGGCGTATTAGGAATAACATTCCATATCGGAAGTTGTATATATAAGATATGGACCTCTCCACTCATTGCCAATTAGTTTTGAGTTGGAAACCCATATTCTAATATGTAGTGCTCCTTGTTGATCCTTAGGTTAATATATTCATGCATGATGAGTACTCTACGATCAGATCATGTTTTGCTTTGGATTCATTCAAATATCACCGCCATTGATGATTCATTTTTTTGTCTTGAAAACAGTTTAAGGCTCAAGAGATGACAGACATAATGAAAGATTTTGATGAGCCGGGTCATCTTGCTCCCACAGGTTTGTTCCTTGCAGGGCAAAAGTATATGGTCATTCAAGGCGAGCCTGGTGCAGTCATCCGTGGCAAGAAGGTAATTATTCGCAGATTTATCTACGTTTTTATTGTGTGTAAATACATTATAACACTAAACTAAACTAAACGAAACCGTAAAGTTCAGGGAAATGTTTTGGTCAACTGGTATAAATGTGTATTTCTGTTGTCTTTCTTACGGAATTAGATACTATAAAATCGCATTTACTCATTTTTGTCATTCATTTTGGTATCCTTTTTAGAGGAATTCGATTCCAAAAATTCATATTTTCATTTGTAATATTGTTAGAAGTTGTTAAGAAGTAGGTGACTCAAGTGGTTTATCCCTGAGCTAGCTAGACATACCAGGTAATGAGTTCGAATCTCGCCAGCTCCAATTGAAGCATTTTAGGTTATGCATCATGCTTTGTTAATCCCATCTTATAGATACAAACTAATTTTTGGGTTATAAATTTTCGACGGGAAGTTCATTTCTATTCGACCTTGCATTTCATAGACTAGGCTCCAACTATGATTAAGAACTTCATATCTTGCATAAATGATCAAGTATATGTGATAACTTGATAGTATATGATGTAATGAATTTGATTTTCAAACACCAAAATGTTATAATTGGAACATTTGGGCAGGGAGCTGGAGGGATCACAATAAAGAAAACAGGACAATCATTGGTGTTTGGTGTGTATGAAGAACCAGTTACTCCAGGACAATGCAACATGCTTGTTGAGAGGTTGGGTGATTACTTGGTCGAACAAGGTCTTTAAGACTTCTACACTAGTGGCTTCATATATACCAATTCATTAAACCATTGTTTCTCTTTACGAGTGCATGGTTTAGATTCTTTCTTTTTTCTTTCTAATTTTCTACACAAAAAAATCTAATTTTGGGTCTTAATATCTGGTTTCTACCTTAGCAAAGTTTAATAGAAAGCTGAGGCCTAAACTTAGACTGTTTTTTTTCTTGGTTTCGTGATTGATTTGATTATCTTTTTTAAAAACTTAATGTTGACATTTATTAATTGGGTATTATATATACACTCATGCCATTCTAATTCATATATTTGTATCAAAACCACCATGGATAATAATTATGTAATTGTGTGAACATGGTATATATATTAATTTTTTGAAAATTAGTTAGGTTTTAGTCTAAACTCCAACACTTATCCAAGATTTTCAGTGGGTCGAGCTTCCTTCATGTGGATTCGATTTTTATATGCTTTATTGTGTTGTATTGTTTAGGATCTATCCTTGTTCGCTTATGTTGTTGTAAATTCAAACTATTAAATTAATATAAGCAGCTGTTTAACAAATTTTTTGCTTTGAAATGTAATCTTGAAAGAAACGAATTTGAGTTCATTTTTGAAAGAAAATACAAAATAAGCTTAGGAATATTTCAAAAGGAAGATAAAAACTGAATTAAATTTTCAAAAATCGATTAGACTTTTGAATTTAAAGGAATTTTTGATTTGAGTTTTTCGTCGGGTTTCAATTGGTTTGGTCAACTTAAAATTGAGGGTTTAAATAGAAGTCAACGAAAAATTTGATGTTTAATAAATTCTTGCCGGAGATCAGTGTTCAATTTTTTTTGGTAAATTCGGTGTTTTTTTGTCAAGACTAGACCACAACTAGCCGGCCTATTAGCCAAATTCTTGCATAATACAGGCGGCAGAACTCGATTCCGAGACATGCAAGTGCGTCTGCCTTTAGTGGACTTACCGTGAGCCTTTAATTCGGTGTTAAATTAACAGTTTTCCCATTTTTATGACAATAATAGCATAATATTTAATTTATGTCGATTTATTCTTGGTTAGGATCCAATTTATGATTTAGTATCACTGAAAAATAATAATAATATGTTATAAACTAGTTATAGAAACAATAAACAACCGTTTGTATTGTTCAGAACTAATTAGTATGCTAGAAGACCCAACAACATGGCCAGCTTTTTCTTCATATTTGGAGGATTTTTTTTGCCTTCGGAGTCTCTATCGATAATGTTCTGTTGTCAAGATACCTAGAGCACTTAACTACAAGGCGGATAACCTAGCACGATCAGCCAGGAATTTTTTCTGGAATCACGCTTAAATTTTTTATCCCTGTTTTTGTGCTTTGTTATAATGTAATCGGGATGTTATTTGAGATTAAGTTGAAAGAAAAAAAAAACAATAAACAACGAGGAAAACGAGATATTCTCACTGCTCCCCCAAAACTTTTTTTTTTTTCACTAAACACCCAAAATCTATTAATTAATTCATTTAAGCAATTTGTAAGAAGATATTATAAGTTCGACATTCCTGGTCCACGATCAAAAACCTCACGAAGATCAGAGACCGAAGTAGAGAAACCTTCTTTGAGATTTCACAGAAGATCACAAACTCGTCGGATAAGTTAATACTCGCCGGAGAAGAAGAAAAAGATGTCGTGGCAATCATATATTGATGATCACCTTATGTGTGATGTCGAAGGTAACCAGCTCACTTCCGCCGCAATTATCGGTCAAGACGGTAGTGTCTGGGCTCAGAGCGCTAAATTCCCTCAGGTTTTTGTTTCTCTTCATCTTCCGATCCGTAGTTTGTTATGTAGGAGTAATTGATCGGATTTGAGATTCTTCGTGATCGGATCTGACGATTCTTAGATCTGATTTTGAGTGTTCTATATCCGGAATCTGATTTGTGTAGTGAATTCGAATCTGTGAAATGTTTTCGATTTGCTATTTTGAATCAATTGATCCGTATGTGAAATTGAGGATTTAACACAGGGCTCTAGATTTTTTTGTAGTCTGATTCTGAGATTTCCATCTGTATCAGAAGTTAATCCGTAGCTTCCATAGAAACTCTATGTGTTTGTGAGCTCTTACGCATGCGTGATCGATACATTGTCAATCAATCTCTACTTAGATGCGAGATCTTGTTGTAGGCATGTAGATTGTATGGTCTTAGGATCACTTCTTAGCAGTTTTGTTTATCTGATAATCTCTGTTTCCATTGAAATGTATGCTAAAGGAATTTTCTATTAAGAAGTTCAACAATAGCCCTTAGTATTGACTTGCTTTTGACTTCATCAATGTTTGATAAACTCTGATGCATGTGGCTGTGTGTTGTTAATGTGTTGTAGTTGAAGCCTCAAGAAATCACTGGAATCAATAAGGACTTCGAGGAAGCTGGATTTCTAGCTCCAACCGGACTATTTCTTGGCGGTGTAAAATACATGGTTGTTCAAGGTGAACAAGGAGCTGTGATCCGAGGGAAGAAGGTAACTTTCTTTAGATCAAACAACAGAAGAAGCTGCTTCTACATTTTTATTGATAAACCCTTATGATAATACAAAGAGGATACAATCAGAAATCATTGTACAATCTGTGAATAGAATCGGAGTTCATTGTTCAATCTGTGAATCTGCAGGGACCTGGAGGTGTTACTATCAAGAAGACAAACCAAGCTCTGGTTATTGGTATCTACGAGGAACCAATGACTGGAGGGCAATGCAACTTGGTTGTGGAAAGGCTTGGTGATTACCTTATGGAGTCTGATCTCTAAAACTAAGGTTTTATTTCAGGTCTTTTGAAACTAAAGAGTGTCAATGCCTCCTTGTTGTGTACACAAATGTAATGCTTTAAAAGACACTGAATTTATACTTAAGAACAAATTGTGATTGTTGGTCTTCTTGCCGGTTTGGGCTTGTGTTGTGTGTCTTGTAATGATATTTGATTATCTTTTCCCTCAATATGAATTGAGTTTTGGATTCTCAATTCCTCATAGTATTTACTAGTCTTTGGAATTCGGTTCTTCGGCTCGGGTTGGTTCTTTCAATTTCGATTTTTGAAACATTGTAACAATATATCTATATGTATCAACTAAAGTTTGGTTTTGTTCGATTGGATTCTTCTCGTCTTTGGTTCCGAATGAGTACTTGAAATAAGAACCTTGAAATAAGAATCGAATTAGATTTGAAATAATTGTAGCTATACAAAAATAATCAAAGATTAGAAATTCTTAGTGTAGTAGTTAGTATAATAGTATCTAAAAAACCTGATAATAACTAGTATAATTAATTTATTAGTACAAGTTAGTTTCATTTTTTATTTGGTTGTTATACCAAAATATTAGAATTTAATGGTTTTTTTGTGAGAAACCAAAACTAATTTGTGCTAATTTACAATTTAGTGTCTAGAACTAGATTTTATGTCTAGGATCATCATTTATTTTTTACTTCTTCCGTTTCATATTATTTGTTATTCTAGACTAAAATTTTTGTTTCATTTTAGTTGTCATTCTCATTTTCCAATGTAATTTTTGATATAAAAATTATCTCGTTTGTACCTAATTAAATGAATAAAATATTAAATGGTTTGGAATTCTAATAGTCAAATAAGGGTATAATAGAACATTCACCTATTTTTTTTAATATGTGTGCAAAATTCTAAAATAACAAATAAATTGAAACGGAAGGAGTAATTCCTTTCATGGTAAGCATATGCTATAATAATAGATTTTTTTTTGAGACTTGTAAAACACAAAGTACTATTTTTTTGAGACTTGTAAAACACAAAGTACTTTTGTGAATTTAGTTGTCTTGAATGACAAACCATGATTGAGATTTGAGAGAATGAACACAAATCTTCAATTCTTCTATGATAATTCTTTTAATCACAAGACCACCAAATATATTTCTCAACTTTGACTAAAATAAGTTTAAAATAGGAAAGTGATGGGCCATAAGTAAATATAATAGCTGGTACAATGCAATAATATATAATTGAGATCTTCAAAGAGCATATCCACTCTGTATTTGGAGATGGCAAATGATTAACACTTCTGGCATATTCTCAAAACATGATTAAATTTTATTTTTTATTCTATTACTAATTGTATTGAACTATTGATAAATAATACAATAAACATATTTAACTTTTAATCTGAAAATAAACCATAGGTATAATGCAAAATTATTATTATGTTAATTTCTTGTTACCTTTAGTAGTCAATAATAATAAAACTAGGATAATACCTATGCTATAGCGTGATTCTTTAATTTTTTTCTAAAATGTGTTCATTTGGTTCTTAAATTGTTTTTCAGAGATCTAAAACTTAAACCAAAATCAATTGAATTAGAAGAATTGAATCCGAACCGAACTTGATTAAATACCCTAATGAGTGCTAAGTCTATATATTTAAAGACTCAAACCTAAACCCGAATCGGAACCAAATCAAAAACCAAATTCTTGAGTTTTTCTATTAAATAATTTTTAACTTTAAATTTTTATATAGAATTATCCGAATCCAAACTCTATCTATACCGTACCAAACTCTATCTATACCGTACCAAACTTTATCCGAGAAATAAAAATACCCGGATAAGTTTTAAATAAAAATAACTAAAATACCGAATTAGATGAAAAGAACCCGACAAAATAGCAGAAATCTATATACGTAAAAAATCAAATTCAAGCCTAAACCGAAACCAAATCAATAACCAAATTTATAACCGATATATTTTTATTAAATTATAGCTTTTAAAGAATTTTTTCTTTTAAATTTTAATTAATTTAAAATTTTAATATATAAGATTAATGAGATTTTTGCCGAGGACGTGTGGCCCAGTGGTAGAGGCCACTTTAGCATTCTTCAGGCATTCGAGTTCGATTCTTCCCAGATGCAAAGGGAAGGAAAAATATTTGGTTATGGATCGGGCCTTTGTCGATCCCACTAATACTAAAAAGATTGAGTAAAGTTCACAAAAAAAAAGAAAAAATTAATGAGATTTTCTCATTATTTTCTAAAGCATAATTAATTGAATTAATCAGTTTGCGAATAAATTATTCATTTATATAAGGACAACATTTCCTTGTCTACGATCAAAAAGATTGAGAGAGAGAAGGAGAGAAACCTTCGTTGAGATTTCACAGAAGAACACAAACTCATCGGATAAGTCAATACTCGCCGGAGAAGAAGAAGATGTCGTGGCAATCATACGTTGATGATCACCTTATGTGTGATGTCGAAGGCAACCAGCTCACCTCCGCCGCAATTATCGGTCAAGACGGCAGTGTCTGGGCTCAGAGCGCAAAATTTCCTCAGGTTTTTGTTTTCACGATCTTCTGCGCTTCTACGATCTGTCGTTTGTAGTTTTAGTGGAATTGATCGGATTTGATTGTCTGTTTTGAGTTTTTCCGTGATCGGATCTGACGATTCTCGGATCTGATTATGCGTTTTCTATCACTAGAATCTGATCTGCGTAGTGATTCGGATCTGAGATATATTTTCTATTCTGAATCAAATGATCCGTATGTTACATTGGAGGATTCAACACAGGGCTATAGTTTGTTTAGTCTGATTCTGAGATTTTATCGGTATATAGAAGTTAATCGTAGCTTCCATAGAAAAACTATGTGTTTGTGAGCTCTTATGCATGCATGAACGATCCATTGTTAATCAATCTCAATATGCACAACAAACAAAATGACTATTTTCTTTTTTTGGTCAAACAGCTGATTTACCAAATCTGTACTAATATGCAAAGGCATGGAGATTGTATTAGGATCATTTCTTAGCAATATTGTTCCTCTGATAATCTTTGTTTACTTGGGATATCAGGATGTTTAATCCATAGTATTGACTTGCTTTTGACTTTATCAATGACTCATAAACTCTGATGCATGTGGCTATGTGTTGTTTATGTGTTTTAGTTGAAGCCTCAAGAAATCACTGGAATCAACAAGGACTTTGAGGAAGCCGGGTTCCTTGCCCCAACCGGACTATTTCTTGGAGGTGAAAAATACATGGTTGTTCAAGGTGAAGCAGGCGCTGTGATCCGAGGGAAGAAGGTAACTTTCCTTACATCAAACATCAGAAGCTGATTCTACAAATTTATTAATCAACCCTTATGAGAATAGAACCAGACGTCATTGTACAATCTGTGAATTCTGCAGGGACCTGGAGGAGTCACTATCAAGAAGACAAACCAAGCTCTGGTTTTTGGTATCTACGATGAACCGATGACTGGAGGACAATGTAACTTGGTTGTGGAAAGGCTTGGTGATTACCTTATGGAGTCTGACCTCTAAAACCAAGGTTTTGTTTCAGGTTCTTCTAAACTAAAAAGTGTCAATGGCCTTTTATTGTCACTGATTGTAATGCTTTCAAAGACAGACAAATTGTGATTGTTGTTGGTCTCCTTACCAGGTTTGGGTTTATGTGTCTTGTAATGAAATTTAATCATGTTTTTCCTCCATTTGTATTGAATTTTTGATTCATAATTTTACTTTTCTTCAATGGATTTAGCTGTTTCAAGCTCACTAGTGACATTCAAAGTACTTGCAAAGTTGTGATTTAACGTTAAAAAGACTCAAAACCAATCCCAATCACTTTGAATAACGTTTCGTCTTTATTTGAAACGACGTCGTGCGGTATATCTTCTACTAAACGACGCCGTATAGTCCAATGGGCCTATTAAATTATAAGTGGGCTTCTTTGTATTGGCCCAATTTGATCAATCATTTCAAAACCCTAATAAACTCTCCCGTAAATTGAAAGAATCGTTTCGCCGCTAAATTTCTTCTTCTCCGCTTCGATTCTTCTGTTTAACCGGCGAAAATGGTGAGATGTGTTCATCTTCGATATTAATGATGCATTTTATTGTTTCTGAATAGCTTTATACGTTTTCTCCTGAACATTATCTGGATCTCATTTTTATTTTGATACATTTGATTCGTGTACCTTTAACATTGACGATTTAGTGTGTTTGTGAAGGGTTTTAAGAGATTCGTAGAGATAGGGAGAGTGGCGCTGGTTAACTACGGCAGTGATTACGGAAAGCTCGTGGTTATCGTCGATGTAGTCGACCAAAACAGGGTAATTTGGCTGAAATTATGGATGTTTGATATGGAAAAGGGATTTGTATGCTTAGTTCAATATCAGTGATCAGGCAGTTTGGAATTTGGTTGAGTTTATGGATTTTTTGATATGGTTTCTGTCTTGTTTCATTTTAAAAACCTCTTAAGGTGTGTTTGTGTGTCTTGTATATGTAGGCACTTGTGGATGCTCCTGGCATGGAGAGAATCCAGATGAATTTGAAGAGATTGTCTCTTACTGATATCGTGATTGATATCAACCGAGTGCCTAAGAAGAAGGTTTTGATTGAGGCAATGGAGAAAGCTGGTGAGTTATGTTTGAAACAAACTTCGAGTTTGATTATTTCTAAGGTGTTATAGGCTTGGTTGGGTTTGGTCATGTCATTTGAGCTGTAAACTTATTTGCAGATGTGAAGAACAAGTGGGAGAAGAGTTCATGGGGTAGGAAACTCATTGTCCAGCAAAGAAGAGCTGCTCTCAATGATTTTGACAGGTTCAAGGTCATGTTGGCCAAAATCAAGGTTGGTATATCGATACACATTATCTTTTCCGTTCCAATCGCGAATCTAGTTGCATCCATAGAACTGGACTTTACTTGTGAGATTATTCCATGGAACTCTAGTGCTACATTTGTGCCATCAGTTTCAATTTGGTTTAGGGTGTTTAGTTTCTGTTTATGTGGTTAAGTTTAGGAATAATACCGTCGAAATTTTAAGTTGTATCTACTACAACACTCGGGTTAGGTTAGTGGTATCGTGTTTATATGATCTTAGTTTGATTCTGATTTGTTTCTTTGGTTAGTAGAACCATTATGTTACTGATTGTGATGATTAAATCTAGTGTAACCTCTAATGTAAGATTATTGTTTTGCAGAGAGCTGGTATTGTGAGGCAAGAGCTTGCTAAGTTAAAAAGAGAGACCACTGCTTAATTTCCCAATTATTATTATTATTACTAGTCTCTTATTTTTGAACTTGCTTCTCTTTTAGTGCAAATTACGAGATCAATTTTGCTGATTGTTGTTAGCTACTTGCAAATTACGATTTAAGTTTTGAGCAAGCTAAACTAACCAGCTTTCAAACTCGAATTGACAACCGAATTTAACAGAATTTGAGCAAGTAAGGATAAACGTTGTCTATTTGAGTTCTTGTCGGGTTTAAAATTGATTTAGATTCTGTTAATTAATGGTTCTAAATCATAATCAATTGTTGGTTTACAACAAAACCACAATTATCCAGAAATATTAGGTGTGAAATTCAATAGATAGTTATTATCTAATTTTGGTGCAATTAGACTTAGTATGCATATATTATGAAATTAGACAGTTAACCTATTGAAAATTTTCAGCAAATAATCAATAGGATTATTACACGCATGTTATAAAACTAATAATAATCGTAAACTGGTGTGATACAGATTCACGATGATGATTGCGAAGTAAAAAATACATGAACTAAAGATAAAACATATATAAGTATAAACTCTGTCGTCTCTAGAACTCAATAAAACATATGAAATAAATAACCAAAATGGGTAAGTGATCAAAACAAGCCAAGTCTTTCATCTAAAGATAGAAGTTGTATGAGTACTTTTTTCTTCACTCGTCTTCATCAATGATCTTAGTGCCCAAACCAGACAAGCCTTCAGCTGGAATATCAGCTACAGTAACGAGAGAGAAGAACTCTTCCTTTGCATCTTCATCATCGTTTCTCTTACGAGCAATACGAACTCTGATTCTCCTTGGTGGACCTCTGATACCTTTGCTCCATATCTGCTTGTTGAGTTTAACATCAACTCTAACGTCTTTTGTTCCCATTTCTTTAAATGCAAACTTCCTAATCTCTTTAATAGCATTTGGTGCCTTCTTCTTGAATGTACTGTTCATTCACAAACGATCAAGAGAATGTAGCAATTTTACAACTATAAGATCGATAATGCAAGCGAAAATGAAGATCGAATGGAGAATGTAGCTAAGCAACAAGCAAAACATTTTATACACTAAGAATAAGCCAATTTTCTCCATCTCTTTGACTGATTAATGATATAATGTGTATGATCAACAACAACTATTGTGTATAATCATTACTAGTCTAGAGTCTGATCTTATTCTTCTACAAACAAAAGAATGTGAAAGATAATCAACAGCAACTATTGTGTATAATCATTATTTTGGAGTTCAACAAAAAACAAATTCTGAAGACAAGATATAC
This sequence comes from Lepidium aucheri, assembly GCA_900406435.1. Taxonomy (NCBI): domain Eukaryota; kingdom Viridiplantae; phylum Streptophyta; class Magnoliopsida; order Brassicales; family Brassicaceae; genus Lepidium; species Lepidium aucheri. The sequence continues at coordinate 22,949 of OVBA01000039.1, read as the reverse complement.
AAGAATCCATTTATATAATTGAAACATTGAGCATCAGAGAAACCAAGTGAGAGCAACTCCATTGTTGTTTCTACAATATTTGATCATCAACAATCCCTAATTGGAATCAACTGGTGTTTCAATTTTCAGTCTAATTACGATTAATTATCCCAGAAGCGGGGTCAAAATTTCACCAAAGTTATAAGAGCTTAGGATTTTACCAGCTATGGAGTCGCTTATGGAGATTGATGGTGTACTCTCTGGTAACGACCTCCTCCTTTCTTCCTTTACCTTTCTCCATTTTTGCTTCGATCTCTGCTTCGAAATGGAGATGAAGACGGCCACAGAGAGTGAGGGAAATTAAAACATGTCAGAAACCCTAATTTAAAGCTTTCCCATTATTATAATTTGGGCTTATTATGGGCCTCATGGGCTTTAAATTACGCTCAAGTCCACGAGGTGAACTAAAATAAGCCTAGTTTCCATTATGGGCCTTTTAGGCCTTTATATATGCTCAAGTCCACGAGGTGAATAAAATAAGCCTAGTTTCCATTATGGGCCTTTTAGGCCTTTATATATGCTTAAGTCCATGAGGTTAATAAAATAAGCCTAGTTTCTATTATGGGCCTAAAAGGCCTTAATATACGCTCAAGTCTACGAGGTGAATAAAATAAGCCTAGTTTCCATTATGGGCCATTTAAGGTTTTATATGTGCTCACGAGGTGAATAAAATAAGCCTAGTTCCCATTCTGGGCCTTTTAAGGCCTTATATATGCTCACGAGGTAAATAAAATAAGCCTAATTTCCATTATGGGCCTGTTAAGGGTTTATATACGCTCAAGTCCATGAAGTAAATAGAATAAGCCTACTTTCCATTATGGGCCTTTAAGGCCTTTATATACGCTTAAGTCCACGAGGTAAATAAGATAAAGCCTAGTTTATATTATGGTCCTTGTGGGCTCTAGTATACACTCAAACTAATGTTGACTCTGTTTTCAATAATTTTTGATTTAGTCTTAAAACATTAACTTGTTTTTGTTCTAAGTAGGATTTATCGTTGCTAATATATAGGGCTTATTATGGGCCTAATGGGCTTTAAATTACGCTCAAGTCCACGAGGTGAATTAAAATAAGCCTAGTTTCCATTATGGGCCTTTTAGGCCTTTATATAAGAGGTGAATAAAATAAGCCTAATTTCCATTATGGGCCTTTTGGGTTTTAAATGCGCTTAAGTCCACGAGGTAAATAAGATAAAGCCTAGTTTATAATATAGGCCTTGTGGGCTCTAGTATACGGGCAAAGTCAACTCAATTTCGCTTCCGTTATTATTGACTTTGATTTCAATAACTTTTGGTTTGATCTTAAAACATAATTTTAGATATTTTTTGCATGAATTAATTTTTTTTAGTAATTCTGTAAATTCGATAAATGAAAACAATTGAGTTTTAATCAAGTACTTAGAATTGGATAAAAAGATGTAACAAAATGTAACAAAAGCACACAAGAAACATTGAACATATAATAAGAAAGACTTCTAACTCCTTTTAGATAGGATAATGAAAAGGAGCATAACATTAGGTAACAAAACCTGTTCAACAAAATCTTTTACTTCAAAAAAAAAAAAAAACAGATAGTGAAAGAAGACTTAAGCTTGTCTGTTTCTTTGCTTGGCACCAGACTTAGCAACCCTAAGGCTTTTGTTGATGACGCTGAGTCTAGCAAGAGCAGCTTTCTTCAAGTCTGGCCTGTAGTAGTTGTCTACAACCTGAACAATTTTACACAACCAATTGATTCAAGTTCAAATTCACACCCAAATGTTGATCGTTGAACAGATGCGTTATGCAGATCGATGAAAGAAGCAAAGAAGCTTGTACGAGTTTAACATCAGAATTGAAGTGAACATTGCTCTCACAAGTTGATAATAACTACCAATTTTGTTAATCAGAGCCATTACAATAACACACATAGCTAAATAGAGAGCTATAAGTAGAACATGGACATAGAAACAATAATCAAAGTAGTAAAGATTTGAGTCATACCTGGTTAGCGACAACCTTGGACATCCTGGGGAATTCCTTCTTAAGGATAGACTTGTTGACAGAGACCTTAGGCTTGTTCTGCTTCTTGGTCTTGGTGGTAGCAAGCACAATAGCTTGTTCCTTATCAGCGGCCTGGATGCTCACAGTCTTCTTGTTTGCAAGACCTGAAACCACATTGCAAGATTAAAACTTTAGCAGTCTTCAATCAGTCATTTAATGATGATGTAGTCAATAATCCAGACACAAGTCTACTACAAATACTCGATACACCAAAGTGACCAGATTCTAACTTTCCAAATGATAGAGACTCTTATGCCTAAACTACAAACTGAGACACATCCACTATTGATCAACAGAACATTATCTTATATTCGAGAATACCAAGACAGACATAATAGAGATATCTTTTCAAGCCATTCTCAGACAACTACTTTAACCATATTCATTGTATATTCCAAACTAAGATACGTTCATACATTCGAAAGCACAGTAACATCTACATTTCTTCACCACGTTAATTCCCAAATCAATATAATTAATCAAACAACCAGATATATCAACAGTTATCTTATACTTCAGTTAGCAAAGACATCATTTAAATCAGAAACAAAGACCAATGTCAAAACAAAATGGTGGAAATAAGAGTGTAGATTTACCAGAGTGCTTGTAGGAGTGAACGTTGGGGAGATTGTTACTCTCCTTGCTGAATTGAACCTTGGAGTTTCCTCTTCCGAACTGTTTCACTAAGAAACAGTTGTTGTTCTTAACGATCTCCCAGATCAATTGTCCTGGAACTGTCGCCATTTCAAAACCTACATTCACCACACCAAATCAACGAAAAAGTAAGGATACTAATCAACAACACAGACATTAACAGATCGATTCCTAAAACCTATTCAAGAGCTCGACGAACCAGAAGATCTATCAAACGAAATCCCTAAAGCTAAGAAAATCAAGTCAGATTGAAACGATGAGAACTGAAAGAGGATCTTAACTCACCGTGAAATTTCGCAGAGAGAAAGCGAGAGACTCGAGTTTAATGGTGGCGCCGGAGCTTAGTAAAATGACGATAGAGCTATTTATATATGACCTCTGAAAAAACAAAAACCCTAGTTCATGTTATTTTTAGCCATAAAGACTTAATTACCCCTAAACTTAATAAAATATCGAAAATACCACAATTCTGAGAAACGTTGAAAGTATAAACCCATTGGCCATTAGCTCAGTTGTGGTTTATTGAATCCTTTTGTACAGGAAACGGAACTATCAATAAATGGGAAGGAGAATATTGAACGATGCATTGAGAACGATTGTGAATGCAGAGAAGCGAGGAAAAGCTTCAGTGGAGTTGAAGCCTGTCTCTACTGTTATGTCTTCGTTTCTCAAAATCATGAAGGAGAAAGGTCAGAATTTTCTTTCTGGGCCAATTGGGTCTTGATTCATGTCTCTGATTTTGCCTCTACTTGTTCAAATTTACCAGCTGCATTATCTACAATTTCTGCTATCTGTTGTTAGTCCTTGAACTGACTCTTAACACATATATCAGAAGCATTGCAATGTGTGATCTCGCAATGTAAAAAGATGAAGCTTTGTTCTCGTTTAACAATGAAGTTGTTGATGATTGGAAGCTTCTTGCTCTCGGTTCTTACGGATAGTTTGTGGCTCATAGTTTATAGATCATGTCTGCAGAATCGGGTCAATTTTGCTCAATTACTTAAATGATGTATGGTTATGTATAGGATACATCAAGAACTTTGAAGTCAATGATCCACACAGAGTAGGAAGAATATCGGTTGATCTACAAGGAAGGGTTAACGATTGCAAAGCTCTTACTTATAGACAAGATGTCAAAGCAAAAGAAATTGAGCAATACACAGAAAGAACACTTCCAACTCGCCAGGTTTGGTTTTTACAGTAATCCAAGTATGCAATTTATAGTTGCAGTAACTTAAAACTTTGTTTGACTTCTTATACACAGTGGGGTTATGTTGTACTTACAACACCTGATGGCATTTTGGATCATGAAGAGGCTATTAAACGTAATGTAGGTGGTCAAGTTCTTGGTTTCTTTTACTGAAAGCAACTCTGATATGCCACAATGCAACATGCCATTTGGTCCGGCTTTTTTGTTTGTTTATTCGACATTGAAGTTATTGTCCATCTAAAGTGACGAAAGCATCTTTCAGAAGTCTCTGTGCTTCTTCTCTTCTCCTGCAATTAACCAACAAGCTTCTAAATAATATGTACACTTTGTAGACTGATATTGATACAACAATGAGATATAATGCATACAACCTCTTAATATCCTCTACTGCTTGTTTTCGCTGTTGAATTTGAAGTTCCATTATATGAATAAGCGTTGCTCTTGCCTGAACATAAGAGAAAAGATAAGAAAAAGGACTGAAAACATGTTGTAATTAAAGATGAGAGATCTGCTTTACTTGGTGAGGCCTCAAGGAATTGAGAAGATGATGCAGATTCTTGAAGATTGAAGATATATCACCAATTCTCTTTGCATATTGAGAAGGCCTCTCAACAAGAACATCAGCAAGCTCCAAAATATGTAACTGTAGTTCTCTATTCAGAGACCTGAGCTCCTTCTTGTAATCTACACAAGGATATTGGAATTTCTTCAACAAAACAAAGTGTAAAGAAGACAACTTGCGAAAGAGTTAAGGTTAAGATCAGATAACTAGAAACTAACAATGTCTTGTAATAAGTTTTGATTCCAGTCCTAATCAACTCTTGAAACCAATAGTATTTGCAGCTAGATGAATGACATACCAACATTAGAATCTTTTGGATAAAGTTGAGGCACGCCTTGTTCTTCTAAGCTGGGAAGAACATCTTCCGTCTGAACCAAAAATTGAAACAAAATGTAACTCATAACAATGAAGATATAACTAAGAGGAAAAAGAGGAATCTCACTGTATAGTTGCCTCCATAACAAATGTAAGTGCCTTCAATTGGTGAAGGAGGTTCAGGAGCAGAATTAGGGTTCTCTGAGTAATCCTTGTAGAGTCTGTAATATGGTGGAGGAGGTGGATACGTAGCTGTAGCCATTTCTACAGCTCCAAATCAAAAACTAAGCAAAATCAGCCAAAACCGCAACAGATTGGGTTGCAGAGACTAGGGTTTATAATCGATTTAAGAAAGAAAGAGAGAGACTTGGTTTTAACGGTGGCGCCGGAGATGACGACGGAGTTATTTATATACGACCTCTGAAAAAGCAAAAACTCTTATTTATGTAAGTTAAAGTCGAAATTACCCTTAAGCTTAGTAAATATATCGAGAATACCACAGTTCTGAGAAACTTTGAAAGCATTGTTTGTTTGTTTCTTGCAATACAATTGGAGACTTATAAAATTATTACTAATGAGGACTAAGCAGAATCACACAACTGCTTCAATCTGTATAATGTGTAAGAATATCAAATTCAATCAGAGTATGTATGAGGGAGACTGATCTCTCTGACAAAGAATAAACATATGAGCAAGTGGACAAGATGAGTCGATTCAGCGGCGGTTGGGATTACGAAGAGCTCCAAGCCTTGCAAAGATATCATCATAATCTGGGAGGTTAGGATGAACATGACTAGCTCTCTCTTTTGATGGAGTTTCTGGATCAGGTGATTTTACAGTTTGTGGAACAGAGCTTGAAGTTACTGTCTTGTGCTTTGGAGTTGATTTTGGAGATGGCTGGTCATGAGATTCTTGGTTGGTTTTCGTTGTTGTCACGGGGTGTGAAAGCTTTTCATGAGTATTTACTTGCCCCTTAGTTCTTCGAGAGAACCCGGTTGGTTTAGTTGGCTTGGTATTGACTTGTACAGCATCTCTTTCGACTTCTTCCTCATCTTCGTATGAAGATGGGGTCTTTAAGTTTGGTCTGTCGTGATATCTCATTCCTGTTGTTGGCTGATGAGTCCTCTTTTGACTTCTGTCAAAAGACTGAGTCGGGATTTCTTCGTCTTCTGAGTCCTCATGGTTGACATGGGAATGGCGGTATGAGGATTGAGGTTTTGTTGCTCTTCTTCCTCGAAGTTGGATCTCTGAGTCATCGTCGTCATCACTAGAAGATGGATGTGGTGGTGTAGTGCTTAGTCTCGTCTCCCTGTTGCTTGGTATCTTAGTGCTCAAACTAGAAGTAGATGTCGAGTGAGCAACATCATCTGTTCCAGTATATTCCTTTTCAGACTTGGATGATGCCTCAGTTTTTGCTGGGTTCACTATGTAGGGTGGGAGTGTCTTTTTGTTCCTAAAACCACCGACCAAAGGTCTAAACTTTAGACCAGTCTGAGCATCTGAGTCAGAATCTGATTCTTCATGTGTCTTTGAATCATCTTTGCGTTCTTCTGTGTTCAAAGGGAAAAATTCGTGTCCCACAGGATCAGAGACTTCAAACTTCTGAGATCGTTCAGATTTCAGATTCACTCTTTCATCTAGACTTCCAGACAGTTTACTTCTGTTTGACTGATCATCATCGCTGTCTGAATGTGGATCGTAGTTGTCAAACTTGGCATGTGGGTCAGGCTCATAGTAAGAAGCTCGAGGACTTGTAGAGACATTATCGAATAATGGAGAACTTGGACTCTCTTGAAAGACTTGTGAGCTTGAGCTTTGGTTTCCATGAGACCTACTATGCTCTTCTTTGAAGCTCTTGGAACCGGCTGGTGTTGGCAAAAAAGTTGATGATTTGCTGTCAAATAATGAATATCCCACTCCATGATCATATTCATCTCCCACGTCGAATTTAGGTTTATCAAAAAATGAGCTATAATCATCAGAAGTATCCCTAGCATCATGTCCATGATCATGGGAACCTATATCTTTAAAGCTGCTCTGAGAATGGTTATCATATTCAGTGGCAAAAATGTTTTCCTCCATCACATTAGATGACTTGATATCATCTGGGGTAAGGACTTTCTCATCAGAATAATTGCTTGAATGTGAATGTGATGATGCCCGGCTTGACTGCTTCCTGAGGTGAGCATCTTCTGAGTAGCCAACATTAAAACCCGTCTCATCCAGGCTTGGCTGCTTCTCTCTACCTTTTTTACCAAAAGAATCGTTACTTCTCAAGTTCTCTAGGGAATGTCTTTCTGTTGGCTGATTTACAGGAGGAATCTCAGATTCCTTTGCCCTATCATATCTGTCTTGTTGGGTTCTGTCCATATCTTCATAATGTGTCGTAATATCTCGTCTTGGAGATAAATGATCTTCAGAAATTTTTTCACTTTGCACATTCGATTTGTTACGTCGATGTAAAGCCTCATTTCTAATGTTTACAGATGCAGAAGATCTATGCGACTCTGTTGAGTCCTGCCTTGTCATCCTTTCTTTGCTCGAAAGTTCAGCAGCTGCTCTAGCAGCGAAACTTGCTCTTTCAGCAGCTTCAGCAGCTGCATGCGCAGCATCTGTGGAATCTACAAATTCTGTTTCCCACTGATGCTTACTTTTTGATGATTGATTTTCATAGCCATGATTTGGATTTCTACATTCTCCTTCATCAGTCCCAGACCCTGTTAAACAAAACAACTCCGTTGAATGATTCAATCAAGAAACAAAAACAGAATAAACAGAAGAAATTCGCTTACGAGAAGGTCTTGCATTTGAATGATAATAGTCATTGGCCGTCCCAGAAGTAACAGTGTTGCTATGGCTTGAAGATATTCCACCAGCTGCATAAGAGTTCTCTGGGTAATGATGTCGTTCACCTGATCCATGTTGAACACTAACAGCATCTTGAGCTTGGAAGTATGGAGGCTGTTGCATGTTGGTGTTTCTGACATCCATGTTTATATTACTTGCTGACTGAAACGTGCTTGCTCCACTCTAAACCACAAAAAATGTTAAATTTATGTTTGACAGTAGAGAATAAATATAACAACCAATGCCTTTACGATGAAGTGTTATTACTTACCAACAGCTCTTTGTCTCTTGGATCTGGTTCAACAAACGATTGTGCCTCCCATGTGACATTATGTTCTGCAGCTATTTCCATCAAAATTTTGACCTTTGTTGGACCATCGGGGGCTTTGGCCGACAATTTCTCTACCAACTAGATAGAAAACAATTCCAATCAAGACGGGTTCTTTATTCAAAACCATCAAAGGTGGTTCTCATTATTTCTTTGTCTGTATCACAATCAAGAAGAAATGTAGCCACTTACCAAGCGACTCACACCAGAATCTGGACGCAACTGAATAGCAGAAGTAGCAAAATCCTTTCCATACTTGGATGTGAATTGCTTAACGATTTCTGAGAGCTCAGGAACATCTGATAGCCTCTGTGAAGCAAATAAGACACTTGTGACAGCTTCTTTCAAATCAATGGGGCAGTTCCTGAAGTAATATCACAACAATCAATACAAAAAGCATCAAATGTTCATCAGAGAAAAGAATACAAACTTGTCTTACTTCTGCGATTCGATAACACCTAAACGAACAGAAATAAGTTCACAATATATTCCAATGAGCTCATAAGCAGCCATTGTCTTCTCTTCCCTCACTACATGTTCAACCTGAGAAAGAAACATAACCACATTCCAATCTCATCAACAAATACAACACTTCCAATACAAAATCTATGATACTAAATTACTACATTATCAAGTTTTCAATGCTATACCCGAATCCTAGCAGTAGGAGTATTTCCAGACTCAAGCAATTGAGCTAATTCTCTCCTTAGCTGTTTAATCTGAATCTCCTTTTTGTTCTTCAGTATTTTGAGGCGTGAATTTGCCATTTGCAAAGCTGTTTTGCTGCATCATATAAAATCAATGAATCATAAAACAACAAACAAAAATTAATCAAGGTCAAATACAACGGATGAAACAGTAGGATCCAATTGTTAAGTTCGATAGAAGATAGAAAAGAAAAACCCAGAATCGAATTTACCATTTCGCAGGCTTAAAACCTCGATGAAGAACCTTCTTCATAGAACAAAATTTAGCAAAGAGAAACGAAAATCGGAATCTAGAGAAATATATTAGAGATTTTCTTGTTTGTTTATATAAATCAGACGAAAATCTATGATCTGGAGAGTGGAATTTTCTCGGGAATCTACCCGAGAAGAAACGTAAAACTAATTCAGAGAAGAAGATGAATAAATTAAAGAACAGTAATATAGGTTGGACTATTCTTCGTGAAATCCTTTATTAATATATGTTTTTCATTGACGTGTAATCTGTGAAAAGATTAAGACTGTAATTTCTTTAAAAAACTCCTTAAGGAAGAAGGAGAAGGAGATAGGAATGATCCTATGCGTTACGGTGCACGTTCGACGAAATAGATTACGTACCGTTTGACTTGACTTTTCTGTCAAAATAATTAATGATTATATATTTTATTTCTATAAATGATTTTCATTTGGTCAATGTTTTCCAAAAATATTAGGAAAAATGTTAATTTAACCTTGTATTTATCAAAATGCTTGATTAAACTGTGAAGTTTGGATGTAGTTGATTAAATTTTCAATTAAACCCTCAATTTTGTGTTGACTAAGCTAATTTAATTTCTCGCAAAAATAGAATCCAAATCGACTCTAAAATCAAAGTCAAATTGGAAATTGAAAGTTCGATTCACTTTTTATCTTCGTTATGAATAATCCATAAGCTTGATTTGCTATTTTCTTTTAAGAATGAGTTCAAATTCATCAATTTAAAGTATCATTCTTGAAATCGACAAATTTGAGCTAATTTTTGGAAGAAAAAAAGCAAATCAAGTTCGGGTCCTCGAGTCAGGTTCGGGTCCTCGAGTCATGTTCGGGTCGGGTCCTTTTGTATCCGGTTCTATCGAGTCCAAAACTTTTATACCATATAGAATCCATCATTATTTCGGTTCGGTCTGGGTCGGTTCCATTCGGTTCGAGTCCTAATTAAATAATCAAAAAATTACCTGAATACCCAAACATACGAAAAAGTTCTAAAAAATATCAAAACAACTACCTAATAATACTGAAAATACCTAAAAATACTAAAAATACTTTTGAATCCCACATATTAAAAAATATATAAAAATACTAAAAAATACTCATAAAATATTCTAAAATACCTAGAAAATACTATACAATTAGGTCTTTGGATACCCGTTCAATTCTCAATTTAGATGCGGATTCGGATCCGGTTATAGAATGGATTTTGTCGACTTAATTGAAAAAAAAACAAGAGAGACTTTGCATTGATGATGGATACAACACTTTTGATTTATGGATAACTACAAGGATCAAACTATTATTTGGTGCTATGAGATATTCAAAGGAAAAATAAATTGTCATCCCAATTACAAGATGAATAATGTGACTTTAAACAATTACTATAATAATAGTTTGGAACCAATAGCTAACTTATGTCTTTAAGATAAGAATAGTGAACAGATTCCGATCAAAACTTGCATTGAATAGCATAGATTCACTTGGTGCCATAGCCTTCATACATGGTTTCAGGATTTACATGTAGAATCATTGAATGGTGTATGATTTGAGCCAAATCTATCAGCTGAACTGTAATTGAAATAATCAAAGGTCATAATCAATCACTAATGACTTCTCACAAGCAAACTTAGTTCTAACACCAATGTGATACCTCTAAGACCAGTGTTCAAAATTTCAGAGCTCAACTTTCATGTCATTGCCGAATTGACTGAACATAATGCCAATATCCATTCCTTGATTCACTGTAGGTATTACTACTGAATAAGGACATTGTTTGGAAAAGCCAACCTTTTTGTTTTTAGACTGTTTTATCGCTTTGCTTAGTCTGTTTACACATCGTTTGAACTTCTTATGGCAGCTTATGTTAGTCATACCTGCAAAATGGGAAACACATAAGCAAAGGTTTCAATGTAAGTGTGTCAACTGAAGACCTAAAGTTCTAGTCAAGACCTAAAGTTCTAGCATTTGAATCCGTTAAACTAGAGCTTAAGACCAATGAATCCAAGCAATAGAGAAGATAAGAGATGAGTTCACAAGTAAGATGTTTAAACCAGTAGAGTCACTTAAGATCATCAGAGACTGATACCTAAGAGATTACTATACTCAGAAATCCTAGCATCTTTGCATTAACCAATTTGTGTAGAGAAACTGGACTGACCAGACTGACCACATCATCAAATCCAAGGTCTAATCAAGCCAAGCTACATTGATGTTAATTTCAATTATCTCACTCTGTTTATATAAGACCTAATGAGCAAATATCATTCTTCTCAGGGGTTAAAGAGCTAAACTCAGTTATGGCCAATGTGAACTTCTCAATAAGATAATACCAAAACTACTCAACCATCACAAGGCTCATTTAAAAGTGCAGGAAACAGTAAACAATTTGCATATAACGATTGATTACCTTTTGATTCAACACAATTATCATGGACCATACAACAAGCATCAAGTTCATCACAAGGCTCCTCACCAGGACAACCAAAATGTCCAATCCCACAATACTTCCCATATCGTATAGAAAGAGCTGAAACAAACAACAGTAATCAATACGAGTAAACTAAAACGCAATAAAAAGGGTCCTCAATTGTAAATCTTACTGTCACAATTTTGTGCTATGCATGTTCTGGTACATTCCTGTGAAATTTGATTCAACAACAAAACTAAAATCAATGAAGTGAATTGAAAATAGCAAGACATAGTGGTGAAATCTGAGTTTTTAGCAACGTTCCAATTAGTCAATTCCATAAGCTAATACTACAACAATGCAATTACTTATCACCGAAAATTCAGATTCCGAGAAATTGAAAAGGTCAGACCTCGCTACGAACGACATTAACGACGACGACGAGCACGAAACACATCAAAGACGAGTGAATCTTCATCGTTGTCTCAATCTCTTTCTATCTGTAACTCTTTGGCTAATTACGAAGTGAAAGTTCGTGGATTTTGCGGTTAATCGTCGTTATCTTCTTCGTTAAGGCAAAGTACCAATTGGGTCCCCTCGAGATCTGATTGGTGGTCTTCTTCATTTTCGCTTTGGAATTTTATTATTTTCTGAATATTTTGTAACTGAGTGAAAAACTCCCTCTGTTTCTTAATATAAATTCATTATTTTATATCAACATTTAATTAAAAAAAAAGAAAGAGAAATGATTTTTCAAAACAAAAAATATTTTGTTGTAACTTTTAATCTAGTTTTTGTCTTGTTTTTGTAAAACAATTTATATTTTGAAACAAAAAAATTCTCTAAAACAACTTATATTATGAAACGGAAGGAGTAATATTATTATCTTCGGTCAACTCCCAAAAAAAATTATATATTATTTGAAATATTTATTAGCTGCATAATTAATTTATGTCGTTTTTTTTTGCTTCCACTAGTTGATTTTTGTCTTATATAAATATCAGTTTCTCAAAAATTAATTTCTTCAAAATTAAATAATTAATTATACTACATTTAAAAAAAAAAAATTAAACTGCATTATAATAGCATAAAAATGAATTTTGGGTGAGTTTTAGGTTATATATCAATCCAATGTTGATAAAAAAAAATCAAACTCTTTAATATTTCAAAATATCGAACAAGATACTCTACATTTCGAGTAAACTATTACAGATATCTAAGAAAAATCTTATACCAAATACATTTTCTCAATTCTTATTAAGAGCTTTACCAAAATGGTTTTCTTTGTTCCCTTAGCTCTAAAACTCTGTTTCACGTAAAAAAACTGACTAATAAAATGGATTCGAGGAAGTAGTTGAGTGAGCAATCACATGGAGGAGAGTTACAAGCGTCAGAAGAATATTCCGGCGACATTGTTGTTGTATCCATTTCAAGGATAGTATCCAGTGAAAGTGAATCCTCTACCAACAATTTCACCTGCGCAATACCAAGCAAAGCATTCTAAGCCAAACAATGTAGCAATTCCTACATCTTCCACCTTTAGATTTGCTCTGTTCTTCAATAAGTTCTTTGCATAATCTACTTCTTTCCACAATGTTTCGTACCGCCCGGGAATGCTGTAGGGATTAACAGGTGAGTTAGCTACAGAATCAAGATTTCAAATTACAGAAAGCCAAACTCTTCAACTTTGTAGTGCATATATTGTGTTATCGATATACACAGGAAGGGCACTGAGATTAACCAAATTATCTGTTCAAAGCTACCGATTTCAGTTGTGGACAATACCAAAGAGCTCAAGCATGTCTTTTTCAGTTCTATCAAACTCTAAAAAGCTCACCACTTGCACATATTCTCAGCATGATTTAAAGATAACACTGAATCTAGAGCATGGTTGTATGATCTTGGCGATTGGAAATATGTACAAATACAAAGAGTAAAGAAAAGATATTGACCTAGCAAGACGAGTGTAGAGTAATTGCTTAGACAATTCATTGCACTTCTCTATAGTTGGAGGCTCTTGAATATATTGTTTATTCTGCTCCAACAACTGCTTGTAATACGAAGTCCCATGCTTAGACACAAACTTTGAAGCCTGACATGCTTTTGATTGAAGTTGTACCAATTTTGATGCCATTCTTCGAAATCAAATCCTACAAAATCATTGAAAATTTTGACATAAACCTACTTTAGCTTTAACCAATTCAGAGTCAGAGTTTAGAAGTTTAGAACGAGAGCCAGCTCATCAATAAGTATAATTCCAGAGCTACTCAAGCAATCTAATCTATAAGTGAATTGAAGAAAATGTATTTTCAGAATCAAGTAATCCAAAGCATAAGGCTTTCATGGTAATTCACACATATCAAACTAAATCACTAAAACCCTAGTCCCCAAATCCAGAATCAAAGATCGAACAAGTCCCATTGGTGGAAAAATGCATTTGAAAATCCACAAAGAAGTATCGTAGTGAAGAGATTTCAAATAGATCTGAGACTCAAATCACAGAAGACATTAAAACCCTAGAAATCAGAATCCAAAACAATAACAAACGAGTATGAATCGATGATCGTCACCAAGCCGTACCTTTCTGCTTGCTCGCCACTCACTACCACCGTGAGAGATGAGAATATGCACGGCTTATAATTTTATGGAAATAATAGAACCGGTATAAACCAGACCGGTTAGTTAATCAATTAAAAATTGGACCGGCGGTTAAAATAGAGAACCGTAAACGGTAAACATAAGAATAAGTTCGGTATCCTAAAACCCTAACTCTTTGCTATTCGAATTCGTTGTCTCCAAAAACCTCTCTTTTTTCTCTGCTTCAACTATGTCTTCTATGAAGAACAACCACAAAGAGCAGGAATTTAAAGGCTATGGTGAGAGTCGCAAGACGAAATTAGGCTTCGAAGATACTGATGAATCAATGTGCGATGGAGGTGACGACAATGCCAATGTCGCTGATGACATAACCAGTGCCGATTACTACTTTGATTCTTATTCCCATTTTGGTAATGATACTTAAAGTTTCATGCTTTATATGCTCCCTTTCCTGATTTCTTATGCGTAAAGTCCTAATTCTGTTTCTGTTCATTGACATTGCAGGTATTCATGAAGTAAGTATCCTGCTTTGTTAAGTGAAGTCCTGAAAACTACTTAATCTATCGTGTTGTCTGAATTGATGATGATGATGATGTTTCTATTACAGGAAATGTTAAAAGATGTAGTGAGGACAAAGAGTTATCAAGATGTTATTTACAATAACAAGTTTCTTATCAAGGATAAAATTGTTCTTGATGTTGGAGCTGGAACTGGAATCTTGTCACTGTTTTGTGCTAAAGCAGGAGCAGCTCATGTATATGCAGTATGTGTTATCTTCTCCTTTGATCACAAATTGGCTCTTAGTGATTTTTGGATGCATGTGATTAACTAATGATTTGTTAAATAGGTTGAATGTTCTCAAATGGCTGACACAGCAAAGGAGATTGTTAAGTCGAATGGATTTTCTGATGGTATATATGTGTTTAGAGTGTTCCTTTCAAATGGATGATAATTTTATGGCAGTGATCTGATCAAGTGTTTGATTTGTTTGCTAGTTATAACGGTTTTGAAAGGGAAGATTGAGGATATCGAACTTCCAGTACCAAAAGTGGATGTGATAATCTCGGAATGGATGGGTTACTTTTTGTTGTATGAAAATATGTTGGACACTGTCCTGTTTGCTCGCAATAAATGGCTTGTAAGTGACTGTTTTTGCCTTGTTACAGTTATGTCGAGAATGGCTTCATTGTAGGTTTATAAACTTCTTTTTACTTAGGTGTTCTTGTTGTTAGGTTGATGGTGGAATTGTTCTACCAGATAAAGCCTCTCTGTATCTTACGGCCATAGAGGATGCTCACTATAAAGAAGACAAAGTAGAATGTGAGTAAGAAAAAGACCATGTCTCTCTGTATTTCCTTATCGAAACCTGACCTTCCCAATTGGCTTTGCTTGCCTCTTGTGGTTTCTTGTACAGTTTGGGACAACGTGTATGGGTTTGACATGTCGTGCATCAAGAGAAGAGCAATCACAGAACCGCTTGTTGACACGGTGGAAGCAAACCAAATTGTGACTGATAGCAAACAACTGAAGGTAAGTAAGATTGTGCAAGAGTAGTTACTTATATCTCCATAATTACTTGAAGCTAAGGGTAAATAACATTTGTTTTCGGCTATTTTTTTTTGTTATTTTACTGAAGACCATGGACATCTCTAAGATGGCTTCTGGAGATGCTTCCTTCACAGCTCCATTTAATCTCATCGCACAACGAAATGACCATATCCATGCCCTTGTAGCCTACTTCGATGTATCATTCACCATGTGCCACAAGAAGATGGGTTTCTCAACAGGTTCACACTTTTTGTACAAAGTTTTCTGATAATTTAACTAATATGTTGATGCTAGCTTCTTTATCGATGTTTGGTACTCACATTACAATCACAACATTATAATGCAGGACCAAAATCTCGAGCTACACACTGGAAACAAACAGTGATGTACCTGGAAGATGTTTTAACCATATGCGAGGGTGAAATAATCAACGGAAGCATGACCATTGCACAAAACAAAAAGAATCCCAGAGATGTCGACATAAAGCTCAGCTATTCTTTAAATGGCCAACATTGCAAGATCTCAAGGACCCAATTCTATAAGATGCGATAAAAGCTCTTGGATGTAACAATATCCACACTAGTTCCTTCATCTTCTTGAGGCTGAGATAGAGAATTCTCATATTTATAGTTCTATTGTTTCCATTATTGCTAATGGTTCAGAACAAAAAAAAAATCAGATATCTCTCCCCTTGAAGTCTATTAATAGCATATTTTACTGGAAGCTAGAACTTCATCTGACAGTTTTTGTTCTTACTGAAGAGGATATAAAGATCCTTTTACAACTTTTGTATTTATGATTCCTAAATTTAACAAAAAAAACAAAATCCCAATTCGTAAGAACAAAAAAACAAAATTCCAATTCTTATGAGTAGGAATTGAGAAAATGGAATCTAATTACTAGATATCTTTTCGATTTGGGCTCTCATAATTCTCAATTGGCATTTCTTAATGCAGAAAGACTCAATATTACTTGAATCAGTTTCGAAGTTTCGAAGCTTTTAGACAAAATGTTAGAAAAAACGAAACAGTTTAGAAAGAGAAAGAAGAGAGATTGATGAGTTGCAGATTTGGACAGAGGTAAAAGAGTAATTGCAAGTGTGTAGAATAGTGAAAGAGGGGATTCTATATAAGAAAAACATAGGATGGGTATTTGAGACAAATAGTTTCTCAAAAAGGGCATTACATATAATTTTTTCTTTAGTAAATCCTGTCTTCCTCTTCTATTGATTTCGTGATTAAAAAGAACAATATATTGCCACTAGGTGGCCTAGTTGTTTGTCCTTCGTATAATTTAGCACCAAGTGGTGAGTTCGAATCTCACACAGTTCAGTTTTAATTGAAGAATTTTGGCTATAGATCGTGCCTTATCAATTCAATTGATGTTGACAGAAAAAACAAAGAAAATGACATACTTGTTGTGCTCATTCGATCAACAAAGGAAGTTTCGGCTTCTTACATCATCATCATCTTCATTACTGATTTTTGAGGGTTATTAATTCTTGTACTCCTCAATATCATCTCTAGAATACACCTTCATGCCAGGAGCTAAAGGCATACACTGAAGGTATAAACGCCAAGTTTTAGATCTTTCCACAAACTATTGGTGATCCAGATTGAGTGAACTGATGAGCAATCGCCTGCATATATCTCAATATCAAGTCCATTTCGGCATCTTTTGATGAATTTGGAACAAATGGTTCTGCATAGTCAAGTTGATACTTCGATTAATTTTTTAATTTTTTTATAATGAGAATAGGTTACTTCTCAAGCAAGAAAACTGGATTTGTATTTCTGAACAGAAGATTGACTATTGAGTTGGTCATAATCTAATGGTTTATAATATGGCATCTGAATTCGATTTTTACCTGCTGCATTACGATAACTCAAAAAAATTTTAAAACATGGGCTTTAGCCTATAAATTGGATTTTGATCCAAAGATTGGCCCAAGCCTCGTGTTCAAATTAGTTACCTTGACTTTTTGTATGAGAGACTCGAATGCACTTATTGGCAGGCGACTATCTCAAAAACTTTATGATAGTTTCCTTAAACTCTGATTCTTCTATTTAATACTAAACTACCTTTTAATAATTAGTACAGAAATGCATATTTAAGTTGAGATATTGTCGGTTTAACTCCACACCCGCATGGCCTCGTGGGAACGATTAAGACTCGAATGAGATATTGTCGGTTTGACTTTACACACGCACATGACCTTTTAAACTAGCTCAATGTTTGGTTCGAGGAAACAAAATTATATATTATTAGAGATTTTTTTTATATCTAAAGAGTTTTCCGATCTTATGGAAAAGGAGCTGAACTATTTTTTTGGAATAGTAATGTCTACGGATAGACTTTCACTACCGGTTCTACAAATAAGTAGTAAGTATATACCCATATTTATATAGGGAGCAATGCTCACCGAATAAGTTTAACAAATACATAGAGGAGTAACTCCAACAGATAGAGGGATCACCCTAGAGATGTCGAGTATCTAGAGTAGTGTTAGTGTGTGACCAGAATAGTGTCCGTTAACTCTTAGATGACTAAATAAATTGTGAAGTAGTTTCAAGTGTTAGGAGAATCGAATCTGTGACGTGGAAAATGCTCGAACCCATCCTTTACCACCTGACCACAACCTTTTGGTCAATGATATATTATTAAAAATATCTTTTATATAACTCAGGAGTGCCTATTGCCAGAGACTCTTTCACTCAAAAAATATTATAGATTGTTTTAAATTTTTGTATAAAAACTCTTATAAAAAACTCTCATTTTTATGCATCCAAATAAGTATTGTAGATCGATTAATCTTTAGGCATCTCTATTGAAAATCTCTCAACATTAAAATATTATAAAATAATAAAATATTAGTAAAATTGTTATAATACTTGACACGCATTTGACACACTATTTTCTTGACACATGTTATTATATATTTGATTATAAGTTCATTCTTTAATAAATTAAATCTCTAATAGTTTAAATGATACTTAGTAACTTTATATATAATCATTATTCTAATTTTGATATATTTATAAATCATAAAATAAAATTTTCTATTTTTATGTTCTATTATGCATAAATTTAAATGATATATTAATAAACTTTTTATTAATATTATTTACATTTATTGAATAAAACTAAAATAGTAATGTGATTTTTTTAAAAAAAATTGAAAATGAAATTTTTAGTAGAATAATTTTAAAATTTTAAATGAGTACAGAAATATTAATATTATATTATTAAGAAAAAAAAAATATTAATATTATAATGTTATATATTTCTATCTTGTTCGTCTTAGTTCTTTGGTCCTTCTTCTGCAAATCTGGAAACAAAACAATATGGCAAGGTTAGTGGTGTTGTAGTCTCTTTGATTCTAGTGAAGTTTGGGAGTGAGATTACTGGTTAGGAAACTCTACATCGATCAGAAGGGTTATTTTTACTTGGATTATGGAATTAAAAAACATCACCATGGAAGAAGTAGAGGTACCATTTCACCACCATCCTTTGATAGCTTTTACTCGATTTGATTTTAGTGAGTGTCAAGGGTGTGATCTTAATCAGTACATATACGGAGGGTATCGTTGCAATGAGCTTGGTTGTGATGGAGTTGTGTTCCATAAAGAGTGTGCCATGCCTTTACCAACTATGAATCACTCGTCCCATCCTGATCATTCTCTCCACCTGTTGTGTTATTTGGAACCACCTCGCTGTAGTCATTGTGCCGTTATGTTTAGGTACGGTTATTGCTGCCTAATATGTGATTTCAAGTTGGATTTGCTTTGTGCAAGAATGCCATCCCTTGTTCTTCCTGAAAATTCCTACGTACATGAACATCCACTGAGCTGGAGGAATCACCTTGATGTCATATATGAATGTTATCAGTGTAAATTTGAAGTCGATTGGAGAAGCTTTGATGATTTTCCAAAAGTTTACCACACTTCCCACTCCCAACATCCGCTTAAGTTACTAAAAATGTGAAGCAGCACCTGATTATGCTGACAAGAATTGTCTTCTTTGCGCACAAGAGTTTAATGATTGTAATCCACTTTGCCACTGTGATGTTTGTAACTTCAGCATATGCGGATACTGTATGAGAAATCCACCACCCGTTTGTGTTGTAAGCCTGACGACCCATTGGCATCAACTTCGTCATGTTCCAAGGCTCATTAATTTCACTTGCAATGCTTGTGGAACACAAGGTGACCGAAGCCCTTACTTCTGTCATCAGTGCAATTTCATGATTCATCGAGAATGCATTGATCTTCCCCGCCTCATAAATATCAACCGCCACGATCACCGTATTTCATACACTCAGCGTCTTGGATATGGAGAGTGGATATGCAGAGTTTGCCGTAAAGAAGTAGATGTTGAGTTGTGGAGACTGATTTGCCAGGAACTCTTTGGTTCCTTATGCTGAGCAGGGGTCTGAGGGCGCAGCCCCCAGCGGTGGCCCAAATCTCTCTCTATATATATATCCCAATGTAATTGTAAAACTCGAAGTATTTTTAATCTGAGAAGCGAATTGCCTAGTGCGGCCGTGGACGTAGATCAGTTTGATCGAACCACGTTAAATCTCTGTGTCTTTTACTTTTGCTTTGTGTTATTTTGTGATCGTTGTTTTTACAACAGTAGATGGGTTCTATGGGGCTTATTCTTGCTCCGAATGTTCTAACTATGTTGTTCATTCAAGATGTGCAACGGATAAAGATGTATGGGACATGGTGGAACTGGAAGGAACACTCGAAGAGCCTGAGAAATCTGCGCCATATGAGGAGATTGATGGTGAAAACACGGTTAAACATTTTAGCCATAATCATAACTTACAGCTCCACAAGGATGAGATGATTCTACCTGAAAGCACACTTTGTGTAGCATGTGTCTTCCAGATTTTTTCAGAACCGTTCTACAGTTGTGAGCAGTGTGATTTCATTCTCCATCAAAAATGTGCTAACCTTCCTCGGAAGATACGTCATGTGAGCAACAACAAACCTTTCACCCTTCAAACAGATTCTCTCCAAGAAATGTTTACGTGTTTTCTTTGTGATCTAGAATCCACCGGCTTCAGGTACAAATCTTATGACGATGAGGTTATAATAGATGTGCGATGTGGTTCAGTTTCAGAACCACTTGAGCACGGAAGCCATCGACATCCTTTATATTACACTAAACATGACTCCAAGTCTTGTGATCATTGTTTTCGGGATGCAGACTTTAGTTGTGATGATTGTGACTTTAGCTTGAACTTCGCGTGCGCTACTTTACCGGAAAAGGTAATGAAGCATAGGTATGACGATCATCCTCTCTTCTTGTCTTATGGTGAAAGCAGTGCAAATGGTGACTACTGGTGTGAAGCATGTGAAACCAAAGTGGATCCAAAGGAATGGTTTTATACGTGCAATGATTGTGGAGTCGTATTGCATATTTCCTGTGTTATAGGAGACTTCTCATATATCAAGCCAGGTACATTTTCAAAAACAAGGTTTGCTGAAGTGGTACCTAACACCTCTATATGTAGACGACTTTGCTCTGAGTGTAACTTTCTAGGCAAGCCGTCTTGCATTCTTCAGGTATCTGTTTCTGGAGATGTTCAATACGTTTGTTCTTATTCACGTTTCTTGTCTTTGTTGGAAAGGAAGAAAACATATAGTATGTTGCCTCTTACACATCCTAAACGATGTGTCGAAAACATTTTTAATGAATAATGTATTTTGTGTATTTATTCTTAGCACATTGTAAGGCTAGATTGCTAGCATCAAGCCATATGATTCCAATGTTATCTTCAGCTCAAATCTTAATAAAAGAAACTTTTGTGATGGTTTTCTTCATAATTCTCTTATTCCGCAGCTGCAAACTCACAAGTAAAATCTCCATATTAAGTTATATAGCTCATAATATCATAATATATTACTCAAAATTTATAAATGGGAAACCACAAAATTGCAATTCTAGGTTTCCTCTCCAATATGCTTTCAACGACAGAATGAGAAGATTTGTCGTGTGAGGTTTGTTTTAATAGTGTTTTCTTTTTCTGGAAAAATACGTGGTTTTGTTTGAGAGTCATTTGATGTTTGGCTTGTAACGAAGCAAGAAACGACCAAGACACATCGATTTAACGAAGCTTGAAGCTAAACTAGAAGAAGATCAAGAGAGACATTACATTTGCAGCAGTTCTCTACTTGTGATATGTCATGCTTAGTTCATCCTGGCAACAAGATTGAGACAAAAGAAGCAAACAGTTATGTTTTTACCTGCAACAAGAACAAGCTTAAGGTTTTATAATGTGTTCGAAAAACTACAAAGCAAGTGGAAATTTAATTCCATAAATTTGACTCTGGTCATTGATTGATGTAGAAACAAAGGTATGAATCTCCATTTCCACATTTTCCCTTACAAAAGCTACACAACCCCTCAAAACACTTGCAGTTATAAGAAGAATTCATAAACATCTCACCTTTCATACAGTCACAGAGCAACTGAAGAGAGCACATCAATAAAAACAACTAGTGCTGCTACAATTACAAAGAAGAGAAGAAAATACGAGGAAAAGATGGAACCTGTGGTTGGTGAAGGTTAACCTGAGGTTCTCTTTTCTAAAACCCGTTAAACACAGAGAAAAAATGCTTTCTTGCAGAAGAAGGTAAAGGCTGAGGAGGAAGAGGAGCGAGCAAGCAAGGTTATTGTGAGTAGGTCAAAAAATTTTGGTACATACCAGAGCTTGTGAAAGTAACCAAGTGTAGGTCCTGAGAAAACTCCGCCTGTTCTCTGCGAGGTTAGAATGAAGCCCCATTCCCATACCATAAGATCACAGTGCGTCTTGAAATTGACTTGATCTGTTATTTCAACAAAAGAAGTTGGTTCGTCGATTTCATGAGTTCATATGACTCTTGATTGGCTATTAATCATAATAAGGTCTTACCAGGTTGGTTAAGAAGAAAGCGAGCCATCGGGATCAGCCACCATGTCGAGGGATGATTGGATTCCTATCTTCTCAAGACAAATTCCTTGAGGTTGCTTTATATCATAATTGAAATGGGAGTAGCATGTGCATAAAAAGATGGCCTGGGCATTTCGGGTTTCGGATCGGGTTCGGAGTCGGGTCTTTTCGGGTTCGGGTTTTTGGTTCTAAGCTATTTGGACCCATATAAGACCTGACATATATTTCGGATCGGTCCGGGTCGGGTAGCATCGGTTCCGGGTCGGTTCGGGTCTAATTTTGAGAACCCACTAAATACCCAAAATTTTAGGGTCTCGGTTCGGGTTCGGGTAATTGGACCCAAAACCTAAATATTATACCCAAAACTCTTAAATTATGCCTGAAACCCAAAAATTATACCCGTTATAAATCTATATTTTTGACAATTGACCTGTTTGAACATCTCTTATTTTTATATAAGTCAAATTATAGCTTTAAGCAAACATATCATATGAATCCAATTATTCAAA